>WKFP01015235.1:2469754-2494257 GCA_011057875.1 Pterocles orientalis | reverse complement strand
GAGCACTGGAACAGGCTGCCCAGAGAGGTTGTGGAGTCTCCTTCTCTGGAGACATTCAAAGCCCGCCTGGATGCGTTCCTGTGCAATCTGATCTAGGTGTTCCTGCTCTGGCAGGGGGATTGGACTAGATGATCTTTCGAGGTCCCTTCCAATCCCTAACATTCTGTGATTCTGTGATTCTGATTCTGTAATTCAGAATTTTAGTAAATACAATTCAATGTATCTTTTTCTCCCCACCTTATCAAAGGGACATCATGGCTTGCCTGCTCAGTAACTGTTAAAATCTTTAGTGCAAGTGGTAGAGGCAAATTTTCTAAATGGCAAGTGTCTTTAGAAAGTGGGGAATTCCAGGATAAATTTTCTGCTCTTAAGAAGGGTCTTTAAAATGGCCATAGTACAAACAACACACTCAGCAGGAGGAGTGGATCTCCATAATCGGTATTTGAATTCTACTCTTTAATTTTTTAATGTGGAAATCTCATTTGCACCTGATGAAATCCAAG
Organism: Pterocles orientalis; assembly: GCA_011057875.1. NCBI lineage: Eukaryota > Metazoa > Chordata > Aves > Pterocliformes > Pteroclidae > Pterocles > Pterocles orientalis. The sequence goes on along the minus strand of WKFP01015235.1, from coordinate 2,493,754 downwards.
CAGAAGTTCTTTAAAATAAAACCACAAAAGTTACAGCAGTGGAGAGTCAGCATTTGCCAGGTGGCCTGTGGTACCTTCACAGGTATTCAGCCTCGGCCTGTGGTATCAGGGTAGTAACTGAGGTGAACCTTTGCTTCAGTGGAAGTTTTTGTGACTGATGATTAACGGTGGATCATTATTAGATATTGAATGCTATATGATACCAACTTATGTGTCTGGACCGTAAGAGTTTTGCTGGCTTGTTTTTTTTAAATGTCTAGCATTAGGTTCGGGCAGGCGTGTCAACACCATGTTGGGCTTCGTCCAGTGATCAAGAAGAGGAGATACATACAGAGATTTCCTAATTTAACAACGCTTTCAAGTGGATATAACCAAGAAAGTGACTCAGATAGTAACAACTTTTTTCTGTAAGGTTCAGAGGTTCTAGTTTCATTTCCTGCACGTGATCCAGCTAGGATCAGTGTTGTATTCATAAAAGTAACTCAGAATTCACACACTGGTGACAAGATCAGCCAAGATCAGCTGCTTCGGAGCTGACCCAGCTCTGACAGAGCGACTGATCGTGAGGCACAGAGGGGTTTTTTGGGAGATTCCTTCGCCAGGAGAACCCCGAGTCAGCGGAATAACCCAAGTCCCGACAACAGCTCTCCCGTCGCAAGAGGCTGACATGTCATGGGAGTTATGCCGGGGCAACCGCGGCCACCACCCCTCCCCTCCCTGTCCTTAAGTTTTGCCGGGAGGGGGGAGAGCTAGCTGTGAGTCCGCAGAGCAGGGGCACCACCTGTGGCTCGTGTAGCAGGACGCTGAAGTTTTGCCGGGTGCAGAAGCCTCACAATTTGGCCCTAGGAGCCCAGTGAGCAGACAGGATTCCTCTGAGGAAGAGGGAAGAACTAGAGACCAGGTGCTGCTGCGGTGGGTGTGGGAGGTTGTGCGGCAGGGCACAGGAGTTCTGCCCTCCTCGCTTGTGAGTCCCACCTGTCTTTTGTCAGTCTGTGACTGCTGTTTTTTGCCATGGTCTCCACCAGGCAGAGAGCTTGCCCCAGAAAGACTGTGGCGACCCAAACGGAGGGCCTGTTCTGAACTGTGGCTATGCAGGTCTCTAGCTGCAGAGAGTGCCAGAGCCTGCTGCTGCCGGGGGAGGGCAGCGGACATTCCACTGGTGTGAGGTGCAGGACGGTGGGAGATCTGCTCACCATGGTGGCTGAGCTGAAAGATGAGGTGGAGAGACTGAGGGCCATCAGGGACTGTGAGCGGGAGATCGACTGGTGGAGTAACTCCCTCGCGTGCCAGAGGGAAAGGTGCCAGGGAGATACCCCACTGGGGTACCCCCCACTGGGGGCAGACCCCCTGCCCTGTCGGGCAGAGGAGAGGGAACTGAGGGATGGGGAGGGTTGGGAGAGGGTCCCTGCTCGGCGTCGTGGGCAAACCCCCCCTCTGCCTGCCACGTGTCCCCAGGTTCCCCTGAGCAATAGGTTTGCAGCCTTGGACACTGAAGGGGAGATAGGTGGGGGGCGCGGGAATGTTCCCCTGAGAGGTTTTCAAGGGCGAGGCAGTCAACTGCACATTCAGACTGCCTCTGCCAGGACAGAAAGAAGGGTGCTTGTGGTAGGCAACTCATGGGTGGCTGTACCCTTCTCAGGAAAGACAGGCCAGCAAGGTGAGGGGTGGGAGTTGCTCTTTACATGAGAGAGCAACTACAATGTTGTACTGTCCAGGGGTGGGTGACGAGCGAGTTGAGAGTTTGTGGGTGAGAATTAAGGGACAGGCTGGCATGGGTGATACTGTTGTGGTGTCTATTACAGGCCTCCGGATCAGGACGAGGAAGTCGACGAGGCCTTCTACAGGCAGCTGGTAGCAGCCTCGCAGTCACAGGCCCTGGTTATTGTGGGGGATTTTAACTCCCCTGATATTTGCTGGAAGGCCTACTCAGCCAGCCGTCCGCAGCCCAGGAGGTTTCTCCAGTGCATTGGTGATAACTTCCTGATGCAAATGGTGGACGAGCCGACTAGGAGAGGAGCGATGCTAGACCTTATTCTCACGAATAAGGAGGGTCTGGTTGAAGAGGTGAAGGCTGAGGGCAGCCTTGGCTGCAGTGACCATGAGGTGGTGGAGTTCAGGATCTCATGTGGCTGTAATAGAATACAAAGGAGAAGAGCAATGCTGGACTTCAGTAGGGCTGACTTTGGCCTCTTCAAGCAGTTGCTAGGGGAAATCCCATGGAACATGGTACTTGAACGTAAAGGGGCCCAAGATAGTTGGTTAGCATTCAAAGAGAGCTTCTTCCAAGCTCAAGATCGGTGCATCCCAATGGGTAGGAAACCAAGGAAGGGTGCCAGGAGGCCTGCGTGGTTAAACAGGGATCTGCTGGGCAAACTCAAGTGCAAAAGGAGGGTCTATAGATCATGGAAGGAGGGGCTGGCCACTTGGGAGGAATATAAGAATGTTGCCAGAGAGTGTGGGGAGGCAACTAGGAAAGCCAAGGCCTCCTTAGAATTAAACCTTGCTAGAGGGGTCAAGGATAATAGAAAGGGCTTCTTCAAACACATTGCAGATAAGGCTAACACCAGAGGCAATGTAGGCCCACTGATGAATGAGGTGGGAGCTCTGGTGACAGAAGATACAGAGAAGGCAGAGTTACTGAATGCCTTCTTTGTCTCTGTCTATACTGCCGGAGGCTGTCCTGAGGAGCCCCGTACCCCTGAAGCCCCAGAGGAAGTCAGGACAAATGAGGAGTTTGCTCTGGTAGATGAAGACTGGGTTAAGGAGCGGTTAAATAATCTGGACACCCATAAATCCATGGGTCCTGATGGGATGCACCCGCAGGTGCTGAGGGAGATGGCGGAAGTCATTGCTAGACCACTCTCCATCATCTTTAGTAGGTCGTGGGAAACAGGGGAGGTGCCTGAGGACTGGAGGAAAACGAATATCACTCCAGTCTTCAAAAAGGGCAAGAAGGAGGACCCGGGTAACTATAGACCAGTCAGCCTCACCTCCATCCCTGGAAAGGTGATGGAACAACTTATTTTTGATGCTGTCTCTAGGCTTATCAGGGATAAGAGGGTCATTAGAGGCAGTCAACATGGCTTCACCAAGGGGAAGTCATGCCTGACCAAACTGATAGCCTTTTATGAGGACATTACCAGGTGGATAGACGATGGTAAAGCAGTAGATGTGGTCTATCTGGATTTCAGAAAAGCATTTGACACTGTCTCCCACAGTATCCTCGCAGCTAAACTGAGGAAGTGTGATCTGGATGATCGGGTAGTGAGATGGATGGTGAACTGGCTGGAAAAAAGAAGCCAGAGAGCTGTGGTGAATGGGATGGAGTCTAGTTGGAAGCCTGTATCTAGTGGAGTCCCCCAGGGTTCGGTATTGGGACCTGTGCTATTCAATATATTCATCAACGACTTGGATGAGGGAATAGAGTGCACCCTCAGCAAGTTTGCTGACAATACGAAACTGGGAGGAGTGGCTGACACGCCAGAAGGCTGTGCTTCCATCCAGCGAGACCTGGACAGGCTGGAGATTTGGGCCGGGAAAAATCTAATGCAGTTTAACAAGAGCAAGTGTAGAGTCTTGCATCTGGGCAAGAACAACTCCAGGTTCCAGTATAAGTTGGGTACTGACCTGTTGGAGAGTAGTGTAGGGGAGAGGGACCTGGGGGTCCTGGTGGACAGCAGGATGACCATGAGCCAGCACTGTGCCCTCACGGCCAAGAAGGCCAATGGCATCCTGGGGTCTATTGGAAGGTGTGTGGTCAGTAGGTTGAGAGAGGTTCTCCTCCCCCACTACTCTGCCCTGGTGAGACCGCATCTGGAATATTGTGTCCAGTTCTGGGCCCCTCAGTTCAAGAGGGACAGGGAACTGCTGGAGAGAGTCCAGCGCAGAGCCACGAAGATGATGAAGGGAATGGACCATCTCCCTGATGAGGGTGTGTAGTCTCCTTCTCTGGAGACATTCAAAGCCCGCCTGGATGCGTTCCTGTGGGATCTGATCTAGGTGTTCCTGCTCTGGCAGGGGGATTGGACTAGATGATCTTTCGAGGTCCCTTCCAATCTCTAACATTCTGTGATTCTGCGATTCTGTGCTACTGCTCAATACTGAAAACTTTTACATCTAAAAAAAATTTGGTAGACTGCAATATAAAATATTTATAATCAGCTGTCATCTTGACTTCAGAGGGACAGCTCACATCAAATAGATCTCATAAGTGTTTAGGATCAGCCCCGGGCTCTGTCTTTAAGCTTTTGTTAGGCATAATCAGTGTCTCACACACAGAATTGCTGTAATGTGTGAAGTAGCATACATTATTTTTTAATCTTGTTTCTAAGAATTATAGAATAAAATTAAGGCAAGATTTTAAATATGAAATTTAAATAAGCATTGAACAGATTGCTGAAGGAGGTCATGGGATCTCCATGACTGAAGGCTGTTAAGAATAGGTAACACAAACAGGATTTGGTATAGCTGATTTTATCCTGGGATGAGAGGATGGACTACATAGCTCCTTGAGGTCCTTTCAGGAGCTAATCATTATGATTCTGACATGCCCATATGCGGAAGTAAAGAAATATAAAGCACTTCTTGCTTCCTTGACAAGGCTGCAAACCCGCAGACTTCAGGGCATTGAGGAGAACAATGTCTCTGGGTCAAGTGAGTTGTCATGAAGAAGCAAATAACTACCACAGCTATAATTCAGTTGCAGGTGGCTTACTCCCTAGAGCTGGAAAGAAACAGAAAATTTATCGCAATTCTGAATCAAAACTAATTCTCTACTCCAGTCCTGAGCTCCAGACATATTCTCATTGCTTAACGAAACTTTAATGTTACAACCTATCCCCTAGAAAGAGTATGAGAGGATTGAGGATACATTAAATAATGGTTATACATGGCCTTATAAAAGATGAGAGTAGATATTTCACTACATCTGAAATCAGATTCATGGAGATGGATGATTAGGCATTAGGATATGTACAGAGTGTGTCAGGTATGGTTATTATAAGGTGAAATGGCTTTTAAAATTGATAGGGCCATGACCAAACAATGTATGTCCAAAAGGGTAAAGGAAGTAAGGAAAGAAATTGAAGAAGCTTTGGCAGACATTTTTATATACTTCTGCTGTTCAAAATAGATCAAGTGAAATCTGAGAGGACTGGCGGGTAGCCAATATAATACCATTATTTTTAAATGGCCTAAGGAGAGACAAGGGAAGTAAAGACTCTCTAACTCATTGGAATTCTCAGAGAATATGGCTGTCAACCTAGACAAAAGAGATATGCACATCACATGTACTTTCAGAAAAGGTTCAGCAAAATTCTGCCTTGTAGATACTGTCTCAGCTGCAAAGTCAAGAAATTAATTAAAAGCAGGCATGGAGTAAATGGAGTAAAGCAACTATAATAAATGCATGCTGAAAATAGAAAATAAAGTTAATGAGGACTTTTTTGACCGAGAAGACTGTTTGAAAAAAATGTATAAACGAGAAGTGACACAGCCAGACTGCTAACTGCACTTCTTTCAAAGAGCCTTCCCAAAGGAGGTTACTTGCTTGAGATTGACTTGTTAATATAGCTCCTTTCAAGTTTGACATGTTTGTAACACTATTGTTCTACCTGCTGCTGTCAGAGCTCTCTCCACCACACTGCCCTTCTTCACTCTGTTGAAAAAGGGGAATATTCATGCTCATGAAAACATTTTCTGTCACCCCCAGAAAACAATTACTCTTTATTTGCACCATGGGGAGCTGCAACATAAGGTTCCCACACTGTCCTGTGAGACTTGGGGGGGAAAAAAGAATTCTTTATCTATACCCATTCAGTTCGTGACATCTTTACTGATATTACTAGCAGCAGCAATTTTATAGCTGAGGGCTATACCATAGGCAGAGGTCACAAACAAGCATGACAAGTAAGCATATTCCATTGAATTGTTATCTAGAAACAACCTTCAGTAACAAGTCAAGATAGATTTAGATTAGTAGGAAAGAAAGAAACTGAGTTCTAATCTCTGAAACTGACTGTTTAAAGAATCCAAGGACAATTAATTTAAGAAAAAAATAGTAGCATTTAAATCAATGAATACAAAAACATTAAGAAAATATAACTCAAAACTGAATATGAAAAATCACCTACATGCAAAGAAAATATATGGACCAAAACTTTTAATTTGGCTTGAATCAAACAGTTCCTTCTGTGAACGTTCTATACCCATGGAAGTGTAGTTCTATGGTCCTAGAAAGCCCTCTCCACAAAAGCCAGCCCATCTCCTACATGTTTAAGGACTTTGTCTCTTAGAAACTTATTCATGTTACCATCAAGATATTACATTGTACTGGGCATAGCTGGCAAGTTGTTGTAACTGGAGATGCTGCAGGGTGGCCTCTGTGAGGAGAGGCTGGGGCCACCTCATGCCAGACACAGCTACTTGCAGCTAATTCCAATGGATGCACAAAAGGGCACAGCTCATCCCAGCACCCAAAATGCTGGTGCCTCTGGGAAAATGCATTTAAGAAAGGGAGAAAATACCACAGAGAGAGAAGGAGGAAACAAAAAGTGTGAGAAACAGCCCTGCAGACACCAAGGTCAGAGAAGGAAGAGGTGCAGGAGGTGTTCCAGGCACAGGAGGAGAGATTCTGCTGCAGCGTTTGGAAAAGACCATGGTGGACCAGATATCCATCTACACTGCAGCCCCTGGAGTACCCCACATCAGAGGAGAGAGATATTTCCTGAAGGACTGCAGCCAATGGAGAGCCCATGCTAGAGCAAGGGAAACTTGTGATGCAGAAGAAGCAGAAGAGAGGGGCTGTTCTGGACTGCTTGTTATGTGTCAGTCAGGGTTGTGGGGGAAGCAGAGGAGCTCGGAATGAAGGAGTGCAGTTGATCCTGGGAAAAAAAGTAAGGTAGAAACTGTTGTTCTAATTTGTCTTTGCTTCTCACTGTTCAAATCTATTTCAACTGACAAGAAACTAAATTAATTTTCCCCAATTTGAGACTGCTTTGCCCATGACAGTAGGTGATCTCCCTGTCCTTACCTCAAGCTTTTGCACCTTGTTTTCTCTCTTTGAGAGAGCAGCTGGGTGGGGGTCAGGCAGCCAACCAAGGTTGACCCACCGCATACATGTAGCTTAAAGGGAACTTCCTCTACTGACAAGAGAGAAGCAAATCTGAGCACAGGAAAAGGCAGAAGAAATTACTCCCTGAAGAATTTCTCTCTCTTTTGATTGTCCCTAGAGGGAGCTAAGATTAAACAATCAATTTATAAAATCTAAGGTTAGGTGAGATGCATTTGGCTGTGGTTGGAACAGTGAGAGTTAGGAAGTGACCAGAGATAGAAGAGGTAAAAGTAAAAAGCACTTCAGATTTACCTAGTTAGATATGGAGTTATTTTCCTACATCTGACAAATGTCATAAGATTAGGTTAATTAAGTGTGTCAGGTACTGCAGTGTTAAAAGAAAAAAATAAATAAATCAGCAGATAAGAGACCTTCAGTCAGAGAACAGATGCTACATACAAGACTTTGGGGAACCTTGACCAACACCTGAAGGGCAAAAGGCCTCCCAACTCCAAGCTACTGCACTGAACAGTAAAAATGTAAGTAGCTTGTGCTGTTTAAAATGGAGAGATATCAAATACTGTAGTTAATGTTGCAGTGAAACAGAGGATTCAGCTAAAAATGGAAAATGCAAGCTCACTTCTATTTCAATCTGTCTTTGTCATTAACTCCTCTCACTTGGCAGAGGTAATTTAGGAGTCTCACACTACCACTCATGGAGTTATTTACATTTTGACCACCAGTCTCCCAACACCTGACTCTAAATGAGAAAGGTCATAAAAGAAGTTGTTTTGCCTTTTTTTTTCTTCATTCCTTTAAACGACTTTCTCAAGGGATAATTTTTAATACTTTCTGACCCACAGTTATTCTATCTGCTTGCTTCCTTCTAACAGTGATAGCCTTGTGTTTTTGCACCCAGTTTTCAGATCTGTCATCCCCTGAAGATCAATTCCCCAGCCATGAACTTTACTTACAGGAAATCCTAATTCAGTAGTGTTGCAATACCAAAACGAATACAGTGGAGGAAGCGAAGGTGATTTTGTAAAGAAACACGTATTTCCAATAGTGTGCTTCATCATTGTTACCCACAGCTTCTAATGTCTGATTAATAAAATGTTTCTTTTTAAAGAATGCATTTTGGGTATTTACCCCCAAAGAGCTAGAATGACAGAAATTTCTTTTTTCAGTTTTTCTTCAATGTGCTAATGTTTGTTTATAACTCATTCATAAACATGAACCATCTGTACACAATACAGGTAAACATTAAGAAAACTTTCTCTCTGTCCTTAAATATATATATTGTAAATCATTAATCCCCAAGTGATAGTTTTCAGTACTGCATGCTTAAAAACATATCTGAACTTCAACCATGCACTCTACAGAATTATAGCCCTTGGGAAAAATATACTGACTTTTCATTTTGATAAGATATTGAATATTATAATTAAAGTAGTGACATAGCCATATCATCTTTATTGAGATGGAAGCACTGGACTGAAAAAAAGGAATTAGAAGACAGCAACTACTGTGGAGATTTATGTCAATTATCCCTTTTGTCTTGTTTTCAGCTGTGAAAGAAAAATATATAAATACTTTTGTTGTTGAATTGCTTAGGAAGAACCAATAAAGGGACTGGACATAATATGAAACAAACATCGCAAATATTTCCCAACCTATACATTACACTGAGATATATGATAAATGAAAACACTTTAAAGTATTGCTTTTCAGCACTTCAACATACTCCAGGTTTTTGTTTTGCACTGTGGCTATTCGTAATATGTAGTAATTTTATAATTTAAAGGAAGCAGTAGATACCTAGATGCCAGGTGTTTCCTTTTTTTTTCCCCTTACCTAGTTCAAGTAGAAGTTGAAAAATACCCCTCAGAGTTATTTCTCCCTTGGCTTTGTCATATTCCTAACATAAGAATAGGAAGAATTTTAGAGTTCCCATACATTTTCTTTGAAGAACATTTATGAATACTGGCACAGAATTACTGAAAATCTCTGGCCAGAATGTTTAAAAAGAATCCTGAATAATAATTTTCCATCAGTGGCTGTCATCCAGCCCCTTCTGAGTCTTAAAAGTACAAACTTCATATACCCTGACTGTGTCCCGGAATATTTCAAGTTGGAGTTTTGACTTCTCAGTTATTTGAATGGCAGGTATAAGGGTTATTCTCAAGCAAACTATAAGATCTGTGTGAGCAGTAAAGAACTTCTGTATCCTAATAACACTCATGAAGTGTTAGAATACACCAGACAACATCCCATAAGGCAATTAGGGTACCAAGGTGAGCCAGCAGCCAGTTAACCATTATGGCTTTTGTTGGGTTTTTTTTCAGCAATGATAATAAAATAAATTGACCTAATCCTTGTTTCAGGAAGCAACTAAAGTTCTATGGCACTCAAATTGAAAAGAGAACTCAAGGAAGCCTATAAGTTGTTCTATACTTTGTTAGCCACTGAATAAATTTACTAATCTTGCCTCCAATGAAGAAATTAATTAATTCCTCCTTTATTTATATACTGAATACTTAAATGTTCAAAAAAATGAGTATCTAAGAATATTTTAAGTCATGAATTAAGTCTTAAGTGACAGTAGTATTCATAAGAGAGTTAAGAGAACTTAAGTAGAAGACCAGAAATGCACAGACTTTTGACAACTCTCTACACTGAATTCCAATCATAGAATCATAGATCATAGAATCATTAAGGTTGGAAAAGACCTCAAGGATCATCAAGTCCAACTGTCAACCCAACACCACCTCATTCACTAACCCATGTCCCCAAGCACCACATCTACACGTTTCTTGAACACCTCCAGGGATGGTGACTCCAACACTTCCCTGGGCAGCCTGTTCCAATGCCTGATCACTCTTTCAGTGAAGAAATTTTTTCTAATATCCAGCCTAAACCTCCTCTGGTGCATCTTGAGGCCATTTCCTCTTGTCCCATCACTTGTTCCTTTAGAGCAGAGCCCAGCACCCACCTCACTGCACCCTCCTTTCAGGCAGCTGTAGAGAGTGATGAGGTCTCCTCTCAGCCTCCTCTTCTCCAGACTAAACACCCCCAGCTCCCTCAGCCGCTCCTCGTCAGACCTGTGCTCCAGACCCTTCCCCAGCTCCGTTGCCCTTCTCTGGACCTGCTCAAGCCCCTCAATGTCCTTCTTGTGGTGAGGGGCCCAAAACTGACCCCAGGATTCAAGGTGCGGCCTCACCAGTGCCGAGTCCAGGGGCACAATCCCTGCCCTAGTCCTGCTGGCCACACTATTGCTGATGCAGGCCAGGATGCCGTTGGCCTTCTTGGCCACCTGGGCACACTGCTGGCTCATGTTCAGCCAGCTGTCGACCAGCACCCCCAGGTCCCTCTCTGCTGGGCAGCTTTCCAGCCACTCTCCCCCGAGCCTGTAGTGTTTCAGGGGGTTGTTGTGACCAAAGTGCAGGACCCAGCACTTGGCTTTATTGAACCTCAGACAATGGCCTCAGCCCATCGGTCCAGCCTGTCCAGATCCCTCTGCAAAGCCTCCCTGCCCTCAAGGAGATCAACACACCCGCTCAGTTTGGTATCAGTCAAACCAGGTATATTAAAGCGAGCTTCTATTGAAAGAGCTTTTTCAGAGTGAATTTTGTGAACACCTTCAAATTATTCATTGAGGAATGCATCTTCTTAATTCACTTCATTTTGCTTTATATTTACTATGAAAAGAAAGCTAGAGAGGCAAGTCAACAAGATATGTAATGATTTTATGAGCCATAAAGAAAGTCTGTAGGGGAAAGAGTCATTTCAAGTATGTTTATAGTGCTAAAATTATTCCTTTGCTAAAATTATTCAAAATGCTAAGCAATGCATTATTAACTGTATTCTGCTGGGTGCTACATAAAAACATTCTTCTAGTAGAAATAAAGTTACCCACAATACACCAGTCTATAAATTGCAACCAGCTTTGTGAATGGTTATATGATTTGGGAAACATTAATCCATGCTGCAGTGAGTGAGGTTTTTTTTTATTTTTAGGTGTTTGCTGAAAAATAACTGCATGAAAAATACAAGTGGAAATAAATTGAGTCATGATGGTTTAATCTGATGGGATCTTCAAGACACCCAAAAAAGCTACGGGAAGGGAAGACAAGGTCAGAATACAACATTCTGTTAAATCTGCCAAATGTTAAAGAAAATCAGGGAAACTCAGTGTATGATTTATTTGAAGAGCAAATACATTCAAGTTTGTTGCGTGATAGTCTCCTGCTCAAATGTATGGAACACATCTAGCTCACTCAGGTGCTAGGTTAACTCCTTTGATCCTTAAGGGAAAGACAAAACTGCTGTGGGAATAAGGTATCAAAATAGCTTTCCATCATCTTCCAGAATCAGGAGCTTCGATCCATCCTTATGGTCTATAACAGGAGAGATATGTCTAAGAGGCTGGAGTCTGAAAGAGAGCATTGAACAAAGGACTGAAGTGAAAGCTGAATGTATATTAGAGGAAATAGACTGGGACTGGGGAAAAAAAACCATGATATATTTGCCTTATAGATTTTCCCAAGTAGATATGGTACTGAGGAGTTTTTTTTTAACACGTATTCAAAAAAACAAAAGCCAAGAAGAAGAATGTTCACAGGTTTCTGTTGATTTAACCCTTTGTTTTATGTGTCCTCTATCTTTTGAGAGAAATACAGACATAGCTTTGTTTTGAAAATACTGATGCACATTTTTGAATGTATAATCTTAGCAGAAGGCAAGAATAGTACTTTGTCCAATAAATATCATCTTGCCTGTGACGAAGATCCCTGCAAATTAAGATCTGGGACTAGGAATCTCCTGTGCCAGGGACTTCTGAGACTGACCTTGAGTTGTTTGAAGAGTGGAGAAAAAGAGAAGAAAAAAGCTTGCTAGATCAATTGCTCATTTTTTTTTAACAATCAGTCCTACTGTCCAAGATCAAACCACCTCCAGTAGTTATGATTCTGCACCTATATATAAAAATATATGTATTTTAAACATATTAATCTGACTGACTGTACATGGTTCATCTCTGAGCTAGTCAGTATAGTCTCCTTTCTGTATATACATTGATACTCCTACCTGAAAGCAGAGATATAAATCATATTAATCACATCTTAAAAGCAATTGGTTTTTACTTGACTACAAAAGGACTATAAAGTGATTGACCCCAATATAACTATTTATATTTAGCTGTATCAGTCCCACTGCGGTGGGTCTTTGTGTTCAAACCTTGAAAAGTCCAATATTTTTCTAATACACCTTTATTCAATCATATCTCTCAGTTAATACTGTGAAGAGTTGTGCTTAGTTCTAAAAATGCCTGCCTCAGCTCTTTATATAAAACAGTGTAACTGGCATTTTATTTAGTAATTCCAGTGTGACAATTAAAAAAAAAATAAACTGCAACATTTTTAATGTCTGTCAATATTGGGATAGAGTTAACAATGCAGCAGTCATAACCTTGGAGTAGGCATATGCCTGGTGTTCCACTTAGCATAGTCATACGAATACGAATAGAAGTAGTAACAAAGCTTACATATTTTTATTGTATGTTGATGGTTTATGTATTTAAAACCCTGCAGAAACCTGAAAAAATGTTTCTGTGCATTCTTCGTTTTTTAATTCTTTCAATATGGTACATACCATCCTTTCTTGTAGTAGCACTTGAAAAAACTCATTATATTGTTTTTTATCTTTTTGTTTGTTCCTCTGAAACACTGCTGGTGCCACTATTGCTTCAAGCTCTTTAAAAGTAATGGTTAAGGGCCAGAAGAGCAAGACAAGGACAAAACACCATTGCTTCAGGGCCCTATTCAATTCTCTTTAATCAGGCAGAGCTGCCATTGAAATCAGTGACAGCTTTGCTTGAATAAAAAGGGACGAATAAGGATTTCAGTACATCTAGTAACTTAGCAATCTGCCCTACATGTCGGGAAAGGACCATAACTACGAACAAAGGAAGAACAAACAAGTTCTCTCTGTTAAAAAATATTATTTGTATCCTTTTTCTCTGGAACTGAAGTAAAATTACATAATTTTTTTATGGAACGTGTTCTTTTCTCTCTTACTCCTCTGTACACATATGAACTTCCCATATGGTTTGTCATGTATTGTAACTCAGACAAAACCCCTTGTCTCTGTCCCCATGCTTCTCTTTACCCAGTGCCATGCCCACTTTTGCGTAGGTGAGTTGTTGCATCTAAGCAACAGCCCTATGATGGCCAAAAGGGGAACACAGAAGAACCCAAGTGTGCTAATAGCGACCTAAGTAAATAACTCTGATGCAATGAAAGTACTCTGATAATGTACCCCACAAAATTATCCAGGAGACAGTTTTAAAATCTTTCTTCTTAACAGAAAACTAACAAAGGTTATTTTTTTCTAAAATATATTTTGAAGTCTGAGGATATTCCCCAGAAGACTGCTTTGAGAGCCATTGAGTCATTATATTTGAGTCACTTCTTGAGAATACTCTTAACTAGTACCATGGGAATAAAATGCCAGTGATTTGTTGTCAGAAAATGCAGATAGACAGCAACTCGGTACTCTCCTGGGTTTAATATATACATTTCCGGCACCACTCAGGTGTATCAGGTTTTGGTGAAATACACAATAGTTGTAACATACTGAAAAAGAGCCTCAAGTGTGAATTTCCTTGCTGCTAAATATATTGTCCTGATTTAATGACATGAAAAGTCACTTGGCACTCTCTGGTGCAATAGAATTATAGATTATGCAATTCTTAATCAGCTGTGTAATGCACAAGCCCTCCTCACCCAATTGTACCAATTCAATTTAGGTCACTAAAACTGCCACTCTGGCATTGACTGGCTGTCTGGAAAGCCATGATTTTCTAGCAGTACAAGTCAGCAGTCACCTGCTGAGAGAGTGTCGGGACCCAGCTCATAAAACCACCCTGGGTGGGATGAGTGGGTTTCCCAGGGGTTCTGTATATTCCCTTGGGGCAAATTAAGTTGAGACAACATCAAAGAATTGAATACTGGCTTATAACTTTAATACATATAATTGTTTGGGGGAAAAGGGAAATGTAGGGTATAAAATATGGAATGTAACAGAATTATAAAAGAAAACAAATTACTTGGTAAAGACAATTCATGACAACACTACCAACCGCCAACAACACCAAATCTTACAGCAATGTGATAACGACAGCATAACTTCCAACAATACTAAGAAACCCACAACTGCTCGTAAAACTTGCAATCACTTAACCTGCAACTGTTCACAACACTTGCAATCACTTAACCTGCAACCATTCACAACACTTGCAATAATTTTTCTGTACTAAAATGAACAACCTAAGGAAAACCTGCTAAACAAGCCCCAAAAGGAGCTGGCATAAAACTTATAAGATGTTGCCATATGTGCCAGAGAGAGAGAGATGAAGAGATGCTTGAAGAGAAAAAGAAAGGAAAAGGACAGAAGAGAGAGAAAAGTTTTCACCACTCTTTGGATCCTTGGAGATGAGCGTTGACATCTTGGGGAGGGGGGGGGGGTTGCTCCATCAGTCTGTCAGCATCTCAGGAGTCTTCAGGGGGTGGGTGCAAGCCCTCCTCTTTGTTTATTCACCTTTTACAGACAAAAGTTTTCAGGTCTCCGCCTAACTTTCTTCAATTAACGTAAGAATTGATGGAGGTATATACCAAATTAGCATAGGAAGAGGAGAGGGGTGTCTCCTTAATTACCATGGGTCTTTCTGCCCTGTGCAAGAGGGGGAAGGGTAGCATTAACCCTTTCAACCAATTGAGTTGGAGGTTGTGCAGATCTTGTATTAGATTAACTTTGGCCTTCTTGGCACCTCCAAGCTAGAGGCAGCGGCCTTACTCAGCAAGGGTTTGCTACTTTGTTGTAAGAGCAAGACTAGGTCCTTTGTCAGTGAAGGGAGTAACGCCTTCGGTGCATTCTTCACTCCTTATCAGCAAGTGATAGGACTAGGAGTCTACAACCGAAGTGCTTTGAGACAAAACCTTGCCTCATCAGGGACTTGACAGGCAGCTGCAGTTTTCTTGTAACACTGCCTGACTAGTCTGTTACAGAGAGCTGGTGTGGTTCTTTAAAAGCTGGTTTAGCACAAGAAGGAAAAGAGAGCTGACCTGACACTAACTGTAATTGTCAGAAACTCAAACACTGTGCTTTTAAACATCTGAGAAAGCCAGACTGGAAAGGAGAAGAGAAAAAAATCTAGGAGAATGGGAAAAAAAGATGTCTAAGAAAGAAAACAGAAAGAAAAAAATATATTTTTAAAAAAAGGAAAATAAGGGAGAAAAGAAAGTCAAACCTTAACTCCTTAATAGGAAGGTATTGAAAAATGAAGCAGAAAAAAAAATCTGCTCGTATATTAAAAAGAGTGCCAAAGCTTAGAGTAATGGTTAATACCTCTAAAGTAAAGGATTATATTTTAGGGTTAACAATGTATGGAACTGAGCTAAGTCCATTGAAATAATTTGAATTTCTCTGCTGACCTCAGTCTGTTATCAGTTGCAGTCTCCAGCAAGCACAGAATAGAACAGTATGCCAAATAAAAAAAAAAAAGGAAAAGAAACAGTAGATGAATAAATGTAAATATTCATGATTTATATATATAATTACACGAGTTTTCTGAAGATGCCTTCGTCCCATTCACTCGTAGTTTCACCAGTAATATTCACTCTTGTTTAACCAGTGTATGGTGGCAAAAATTAATTTAACAGTATACAAAGAAATGAAACTTAATTTACCAGAGATCCTAGACACAATATGCTAGCGTTGGGCTTGAAAGTACAATGACAGCAACAAAGTACATGATAACATCTATCAGCACTGGGCATTAATTCAAGCTAACATTTATTTCCCAGACAAGCTAAAAATATTAGTAAACATGAACTGCTTACTTGGATGTGTTGTTGATGGATTTGGGAGGAAAAGAAAAAGGAAGAACAGGCTACTATGGAGAGAAGGGGGTGGGGATGGAAAGGAAGAGAGATTTAGGTTTGAAAATTCAGCCTCTGAAGTTAAAGCAGAAATCCTATATATTAAAGATAGTGGATAAGTTCATAATTGGTCTGGATTTCATTTTAACCAATTATACCATAATAAACACTAGAAAAGATGTCTTGTAAAACAATCTAATATTATTTCTATGATAGGAACCAGGTCAAATGAATGTTTTTTGGGCATTGGTTTTCAATGAGCAAGTTGTCCTGCCACAAGGCTGATATCCTAATTGCATCTGTGTACTGCAGTAGCTTTCAAAGATGGAAAAAAGTATGAAGCTCCTAAGATCTCCTCTGAAACACAACATCCTAGAAAATTGTTAATTACTAGGGGTAAAATGGATCTGAAGAGAGAATAGATTTTTTTAATCTGATGCTGAAAGCTTGTGATAAACAGAAACGGGTAAACATGGAATGAAGGTAGCAAAGTTGGAATCAGCAATCTGCAACTCTAGTGATATCTGTTTTAGAGGAAGAGTACAGAGGGTGAAAAAGTAAGGTGAATCCTCAGTTTCTGGGTTATTCTGGCTTGAATAATTAAATGAACAGCTTGTTCAAGACTCTTCCTTTAGCACTGTCCTGGTTTCAGCTGGGACAGACTTAACTTTCTCCATAACCACTAGTAAGAGGTTGCACTTTGGATTTGTGCTGAGAAGAAAGCTGATAACGTGCTGATGTTTATAGCTGCTGCCAGGACAGTCAAGGACTTTTCAGCTTCTCTGCTGTGCCAGTGTCTGCAGGGGCAGGAGAAGCTGGGAAGGGAGCACAGCCCCAATTACTAGCCTAGGATCTGACCAAAGGTTTCAGATTGAGACCTAAATTGGCTAATAGTCTACTTCATATCATGCATGTCACACCCAGTATATAGATGAGAATCTTTCTGGAAGTTCTCTCTCTCACTCCAGCTCATCTCTCTCTGAGTAGTCTCTCTCTTTATGCATCCATTCTTTCCAGGTGGTCCATTTCTTGGAGTCATCTAGCTCTCTTGGTCAGCCCTTGGTCTCTTGGACACTTGGGCTCTAATTTCCTTTCTGGGATTGCAGCTTTGGGACTCTCCCTGCTCCAAGATTGTTAGCCAGGAACGGGCTGAGCCTTGGTCATTGGATGGTGAACAGTATCACTGTGTATCACTCATTTGTATATTTGTATATATTACTGTTATTATTGTAATTCTTATTATCATTATCATCTTAAATTTTATTGTAGTTTAGTTATTAAGTTGTTCTTACCTCAATCCACAAGCCTCTTTTCTCTTTACCTCTTTAATTCTTTTCTGCAACCTCAGGAGGGAGGGAGGGTGTGCGAGTGGTTGTGTTGTTTCGCTAGCCAGGGTCAAAACTACAACAAGCACAAAGGCCTTCAAAAGCAGCATGATATGGGTACATGGTGGCAAAATACCTGAATAGAAACCGTTGCATTTGCAGGTGGTCTGTGGTAAGCTTACAACTGAAGTTGGAAATACAGTGAAAAGAGTTACCACTAAAGGAGGCAACTTATCAAAGATAAATTGGTGAGAGGATAATTTCTATGGCTGAGGGAAAGCTGAAATATGTAGCATTTCCCAGTCCTCCACACTGCCAAAAATGTGCAGAACTCTCAAATTATATGTGGTTTTCTTCCATTCCAGATAATGTGGAGTTTGGGTGAGAAAAAAAAAAAAGCAGTTCTGTCACCAAGATGCAGTTTATTTGTTTCAGAAGTGAAAGATCCTGCCTTGATTGACCTATTTTCAAACTTCATTTCACAGTGGCCACACATATAATTCTAACAAAGGACTTCAGAGGATGGGGTTCCTGCCAGCAAAACATTTATATTCCAGAGTCAAGACTCTGACCAGAACAGTCATATTGCACCAGGCCAAAGATCTTTGTGCACTGGTCAATACAAATGGTCACACTAGGAAAAGTCTATTTGGTGCCACACCTCAGCTTTCCTATATTTACCATTTTCAACAGTGCAATACTCACTCGCCTGTCTTTTTTTTTTTTTTAGTTATTGTCCCTTGTGAACATTTGGTTTCCCCCAAGCCTCTTTTTCTGTTCTTCATTTGGGGCCAGAAAACATTTAATATTTTAGTGAGACAATCTATTGTGTGTTGCTGCTTGGCATCAGTAAGTACCCTGGCCATGAGTAGTAGTGACTGTCAAGGGTGCTCTGCCTAGTATTCTACCTGGTACCTTTCTTTGAGGGGACAGTCAACCTTCTTTGTGCTCTTGTAATCATTGTTTGCTCAGCCCTAAGAGGAAAATCAACATGAACACTGGTAGATGATGGTGCCTAGGTAAATAAAACAGCACTATAGCAAGGACAGAGGAATACTACTCTGAGTGCATCCTCTCTCCTTCCACACTCTGTGGCTCAAGGTACTCCACCAACAATTTCTACAACTTATGATTAATAACCTGTATCAGCCTTCTATCACCTTCCAGAAGTTTTAGATCTCGAGAGTGTTTACATACAACCTTTATAGGAGAAAAGTTATCAAAACCTACAGTAGCTTTTTTCATTCAAGAATATTGAAGGCCAACATGCAAAGAAATTCAAAAAACCTGTAAAGTTACAATTCTGTAATCATCCAGCAGACTTGGAATTTTACAGCACCTCTTTGATGTTTGCAGACAATGCAGTAAGCTGAAGAGAATGGACTGGGGTGCCCGAAGGAATTCAGTGCATATATAAACTGTTCTCTTTGTTCTCCTATTTTTACTTCATCCTAGTTTATCCATTGAATCAGTAGACATAGATTTGCTGCAATGGGCTAGAGATAGTAGGACCTTCCCAATTATGAAGTCTTTTATTTAGAATAAAGTGCAATTGAGAGATCTATGTACTGTGGCATCTCACACACCATGATGGCATTCTTATTGCAATGGAAAAAAACCCTAATTACCATGTAGAATGTTAAAAACAGACTTATCTGTGAAAATCAGATAAGTACTGGTGTCTAGTGCAACAAGGTTCTCAGGTGATGCCATTTCTCAATACACTGAAACATTTCAAGTTTATAAAAACACAGAGAAATGCAGATAAAGCTTCTCTACAATTAGACATCTACATGGATATCTACATCACCTACTTGGATTTGTGCAAAGTATTTGGCACTGTCCCACACAACATCCTTGTCTCTAAATTGGTGAGACATGGACATGAGAAACGGACCACTCAGTGGACAAGGACCTGGCTGGATGATAGCACTCAAAGAGTTGTAGTCCAAGTGGAGACCAGTGACAAGTGGTGTTCCACAGGGGTCAGTATTGGGATCAGTGTTGTTTAACATCTTTGTCAGAGACATGGACAGTGGGACTGAGTCTCAGACCCCTGAGACTGTATGGGAATCCTTATAAAACAAACAAACAAAAAAACAAAACAAAACAACAACAAAAAATCCCCAAAACCACACAACCAAAACACTAAGAATACCTCAATATGTTGTTAGAGAAAACGTTGTCCTCAAAAAAATTACATAGCTCCAAAACGTAAAACTGACCTGACTCAGAAGTAACAAAGGAAATCTGAACCCTATCCTAGATAAGCCATGAGAGTTATCTGGTACCCTACGGACCTGAACAATTTGTAACTATGTTATATCTCAATTCAGCACTGACATCAATAGTTAACCATGAAAACAGTCTAAGAAAGCGACATGTGGTTGGTGTACCAACCTCTGACCTTGAGCTTGGATGATCTGAAGACTGATTGATATATTACCTATTCTGACTAGAATGGATGAGATCTGTCTTCCACAGATCGTACAGGAACTGACATTTCTAGAAGCTAGTTAAAAGTTCTCATAGTTCTTGAAAAAAAATTAGGAGATGGAAAACATACAAAGAATTTTTGGTTCCCTGCTATTGACAGAAAAATGTTTTGGTAGGAAGAAACCTAAGTAAATACAGAAGATCCTGTAATTGGTAAATCAAATACTTCTCTTTATCCACTGTAGGTTGTTGAGGCTTATAAAATTTTAAACACCATAACTGGTAACTGTCTACTGGTGTATCTTTGGCATGTCCAATATATCTAACTAATCAGTCCTCTTCACAGCTAAGTGAAAATATTGCAGCTTTGCATAGAAGAAGCAATTATGATAACTCACAGAATACATAAGCTATCTGAGTACTATAGACACTTTCCTGGGGACTGTAAGGGATGCCACCCCACACAACACATGATTAAGCCAAAGCGGAACATAACAGGTTTCTCCACTAACTGATTGTAGAAGTAAGCCTTACAGTTGTGACTGATTATATCTGAAGGTATTAAAAGTAGAAAACAACCAGCAAGCCAGGAGAAGCAATCATGACTCTGGTACTGAAAAAAAGAAACAGTGACAGAGCTCCTTGGTAAATTTGCTGGTAAAGAATGTATGAAAATCATTAGGTAGAAATTGTTCACTGTTTGCTCGCACTTTATTCAAGATAAATAAAACCTCTTGTGCAATACTATTCTTTCACAAAGAAGGTGAAACAAAGAAATGCCCAGCTCAAACAACTTCTTCTACTAACAGAAAACTGGCAGCGATTCAGAGCTAGCTAATAACTTTGGCCACAAGGAACAATTGTTTCATTTTGGTTTTTTTTGTTTTGTTTTAGTTACTTCTTGGAAGAAAAGTTTTGAACTTAAACTTCCTAAAGATCAAAGCAGGCCCACAAACTTATACGTGTGATTTATAACCATAAAACTAGCTGACGGTTGAATGTGCTTATCAGGAACTGTAAGTCAGTAGCACTACTTTTAAAACCAGAAAGCTGTGTTAATATGCAAACTTCAGCTGAAGAAAAAAATCAAATATTTAGCTTGATACATGTTGTGATTTTTCTATCTGTGTAATATATTTTCACATCAGAGCTTCTTCAGATTTATTAATTATCCCAACATATTCCCCAAACATCTCATTAAATCATATATTACATAAAATAAAAACAAAGAATCAGAAGACAGACATAAGTGTTTTATGGGTACATATCTGAAATCTTTTGTCAAGAGAGCTGTCCCAACTTGCTCTTTCAAAAATATGTTGATGGGGAAACCAGCAGCAATAAGCCAGCAAAACCTCTTTTACACTTTTCTAGGATGCTCAACGCCTCTGAACAATGTAATTCATTGTGGACAAAGATTGTCAGCCTGCTGATATCAATAGCTAGGCTGGTCGAGGAACATATCCACAAAATGGCCAATGCATTAGAAACTGGTTATAGTAATCTCTGGGCGTATATAGATAATCCAGGGAAATAGATCTAATGCTTTATATTTAAATTATTCTACTGAAAATAATACAATTTAAAATAATACTAGGGGCATAGCAGCTGGGATCGTAACAAAGTTAGAAGTCTTATCTGTGTAATTTGCTTGCAATTCACAAAGCTCTCAGTCTGCACTTTACTTCTAATTGGTCACTCACATTTGCTATCTAGGACACTTTCCCTGTGCTTCCTGTCAAAATATCTACTGATAAGTCAAGCACTCTGGAGCTTAATACTGTAACAGACAGGTTTGTATTTTTGGTTTTACATTAAGACATTGCAGCCTCCTATGTTCAGAGACTTCTTACCTTTGAGGAGACCCAAAGTGAAATAATTTAAAATTGTGGATAAAAACACATGGGTAAATTTAACGTGTAAACTACCATGAAGTATCGACCAATAGCACGTTATTACATCGTGCTACAGTTTGAAGCAGGATTCTCTTAAGGTATTCCATTGGGAAGTTCTGTGAAAAAATAAGCAGTGCACAACATTTCAAGGTGGTCTCACTAGGGAAGTTCAAGATTGCTACAACATAAATGTATGCAATATAATTCCATTATTTCCATGCAAAACACCTAAGGATAATGATTGAAGAACTGCTGCAGCTCCCTTCTTCACTCCACTCCTCCCAATATGGTGTGGTTTTGTGTGGTGGGTTTGTTTGGTAGCAGGGGAGGGGCCACAGTAATAACTCCTGTAAGTAACTTACAAGAGTTCCCCCAGCTCCAAGTCTGCTCTGGTAGTGAGGGAGGGGCTGCAGTGGTGGCTCCTGTAAGTAACTGCTAAGAGTTCACCCCCACCCCCGGCTCCAACGTTTTAGTAGCTGGGAGGGTCGGGGAAGGAGTACCATGGAGATGGCCCCTGTGAGAAACTGCTGGAAGTCCCCCCAGCCCCAGGCTGGACCCACCCCTGGCCAGGGCTGAAACCATCAGCGCCTCTGCGAATGACATATTTAAGAGGGGACAGAGAACATGGGGAG
Source organism: Pterocles orientalis (assembly GCA_011057875.1). Classification (NCBI taxonomy): domain Eukaryota; kingdom Metazoa; phylum Chordata; class Aves; order Pterocliformes; family Pteroclidae; genus Pterocles; species Pterocles orientalis. The sequence goes on along the minus strand of WKFP01015235.1, from coordinate 2,471,479 downwards.
GTTGGCATGGCCCCAGGCAGGGCACGGCCTGGGCAGACTGGCTCCAGCCATCCAGCTTCCTCCCCGGCTTCTCCTGTAACCCGACCTGCCGCAGCCCAAGCCTCCGCCATGGCCTGCCCGAGAGCCAGGCGTTTCTCAGAAGCTGGTGAAAGAACCTGCGGTGGAGGGAGAAGCGGGATGTGAGAGGGACAACTACACAGACACAATGGTCAGTGAAGAGAAAGAAGAGGAAGGAGGTGCCCCAGAACAGAGATGCCCCTGCAGCGTGGTAAAGAATGATGGTGATGCATGTCATCCCTCGTGCAGCCCATGAAAAGAAAAGCTTGCTGGTATCTCATAGAGATGTAGTCGTGGAGGACTCCACGTTGGAAGAAGTAGGTGTGCCCAAAGGAGGCTGTGAATTTTGAAGAAACCCATACCAGAGCTGAGTGTTGTCAAGTGGACTGTGACCCTGTGTGGGAAGGCCTCTCCCATGCAAGGAACCCCACACTGGTGCAGGGAAAGACTGTGAGGAACCCTCCCCTGAGGAGGAAGAGGAAGCAGCAGAGACAACATGGACTGACCACAACCCCCATTCCCTGACCCTTGCGCTGCTGGGTGGGAGAAGCTACAGAAACCAGGAACAAAGCCTTTGGGCCTGGGGGAGAGGTGTCTTTCTAAGATGTAGCTCTTTTTCTCATTATCTTGTTTTTGTTTTGATTGTAAATAGTTAACAAATTAAACTGGGTTGTTTTGTGTTTTCCCAAATCATGTTGGTTTCTTGCCCGTGGCCATAACTGGTGAGTGAACCCTCCCTGTCCTTGCCTCAGCCCACGAGGTTTTTAACAAGAGGCTGTGTGGTGGCTTTTAAAACCATGACACCATATAACGACAGTATGATGAGCTAAACTGCTGTAACAAGATTAGGTTTCATGAGGGATGAAGATCTTTTACAGAAAACAGATTCTTAAACTGTAAAAATTCTGTTATTCAGTCACTGTGTCCCAAAAAAAATTATTTCCCGCATATCAACTTCTGCACAATCCGATCTATTGTGACTGTCTTTTTCTTATTAGTAATCTACATTTCAGTATCGTATTCTCTCAACATCTGGAAAAATGAAAATTACCCTATGAAGAAAGGGAGAACAGAGCCTGAAAACATGGATTGGAAACAAAAGATCCCTCCTACTTACATTGCTTTGATAAATGGTTTGTATTTAAAGCTATTAATTTTTAATAATGTCCTGTTTTCCTAACGAAAAATTTTGATACTGTGTGCTACATACTTGTCAAAGGTAGATTTAGTGTTGTCAAACAGTTAAGATGACATAAGAGAATGTTGAACAATAACATATAACTTTTAGTTTCTTAATACTAATTTCTGTACAAGAACATTATCCTTCCCAGATATTAGTACAAATATAAACCAGCTCTCAGGCTACATTAAAATTTTAAGTGTTTATCTATTTCATGAGCAGACTGTGTTGCACTTGTAGGCACTTGTAGATAATACAGCAGGCATTTTCTTTTGTTTAAAAAAGCCATTTTCATAAAAAAGTTTGCTTTATTTACTGAAAAAAAATCTCAAAATATTAAAAATAAATAAAGCCAACTTTTCTGTTTACAGACATTTTGGGGTATGAACCATTGACTATAACGAAAGGATATTTTGGACAGATGTTCTTCCTGGTGCATTGAAACAAATCAAAAGGATCTCTAACCGATAATTTCCAAAGGAAACCGG
>WKFP01015235.1:2420888-2469734 GCA_011057875.1 Pterocles orientalis | reverse complement strand
ACACTGACAATTAAAATACAGCTTAAACAAAATAAATCAGTTGTGACACTTACAAAATGCTTTTCAGATGGGCATTCTTCAGGACAAACTCTATGCCATCCTGTCTTCTGGAGAGGGCCCTTGATTCAGAGGCAACGACTCTGAAAACGGAGAATGATGAAGGTGAAACAACACCTAACGAGCCTACAAAGTCTAGATTTTAAATCCCTTTCAAGTTTCATCTCACTGTAACTGTGACAGGCTCTCTTGGAGTAAAAAATACTGCTCTAGAACCGGAGAGCCCTTTTCTAACACTAAGACAGAAATTGAAAAGAAACTACTGATTGCACAGCTACCCTATGACTTGGAGGCATTCTGAGCACATCCTGTGCCAAGCAACTCTGGAATTACTTCAGTGGGAAATACTAACCACTTCTCTGCACATGGACATGTTTGAGTCATTCTAGCTATATTTTGTGATACATCAATGTCCAAGTGGAGACTGGTGACAAGTGGCATTACACAGGTTTTTGTGTTGAGACTGGTGTTAACATCTTTGTTGGAGACGCGGACAGTGGGATGGAGTGCACCCTCAGCAAGTTTGCTGATGACACCAAGCTGTGTGGTTTGGTGAACACGCTGGAGGGAAAGGATGTCATCCAGAGGGACCTGGACAGGCTGGAGAGGTGGGCCAATGCAAACCTCATGAAGTTTAACAATGCCAAGTGCAAGGTCCTGCACGTGGGTCGAGGCAATCCCAAGCACAAATACAGGCTGGGTGGAGAATGGATAGAGAGCAGCCCTGAGGAGAAGGATTTGGGGGTTTTGGTTGATGAGAAGCTCAACATGCACCAGCAATGTGCGCTTGCAGCCCAGAAAGCCAACAGTATCCCTGGCTGCATCAAGAGAAGCATTAGCAGCAGGTTGAGGGAGGTGATTCTCCCCCTCTACTCTGCTCTCATGAGACCCCACCTGGAGTACTGTGTCCAGCTCTGGAGTCCCCAGCACAGGAAAGACATGGATGGATTGGAGTGAGTCAAGAGAAGGGCCATGAAGATGGTCAGAAGGTTGGAGCACCTTCCAACTCAAAACATTCTGTGATTCTATGATTCTACTATTTTGTCAGAAGGGCAAACTTGAAAACATCTCTGAAAGAGAGAAATATCTTTCACAGACCATAATCATGTGTCTTAATTGCCTTGCTTTTGTCCAGTGACTGTGTGACTTCGAACTTGCACCGACAATTATTTTATACTCTACAGAAGCTCCTTACCAGCAGGGTTGAAAAGGGTAGATACTTAAGTAGACCTCCGTGCTTAAATCAGATACCTGTACATCGTTGCTGTGTTGTCAAAACTGTTCAGTGGGTAAACAAACACAAACAAAACTAATAAATTATACCTGATTATGCAAATAATTATGTCTGACTCTTACTCTGCCCTTTTGCATAAATTAGATCCTCCTGGTTTTTGTGATCATTATATTTTCAAACCAAAATTAATGTCTGCATTTTAATAACAGTGTTAACATTTAAAGAGGTTTACCAACATTAATTTACAAATGTGCACAACACTGCAATGCGGCAAGCTTGAGCATGTACAAACAGGATAGTTCTGAATGAAAACATATTTATGTAAGAATTATAATCTGCAACATCCTTTAAGAAGTAGTACTTCTTCAAAGTGCCTTTTTTAATAAAAAAATATTTCAAAGGTTTGTTTCAGAGTATAAGTCTCATGTTTCAGACTTTTTTAAAAAAATTGTTTCATCCCTTTTGTGGTTTAAAAAAAAACAATGCAGAATAGATATAGTAAGAGAGCCTTACAAGTGGTTCTTCTTCAGTCCCTATTAAAAATCCATACGAGATCAGGAACCCTCAGATATTATCAGCTTTACAGCCTGGAATCAAATGAGGCTCCACTAATCTTTTATGAAGGATCCTCTTCCATGATGCCAAGTCCCTCGTGATTTCAGGGGCTTCTGAAACATATGCTGCTAGTCCAAAAGGCATCACAGGCACAAAGCTGAAAACAAGGACCTTAAGACTCCTCTTGGGAGTCTCAGCCTTATTGACTGTATTATATGGATCAAGAGGCTTCTCTAGTTTCCATGAATTTCCCAGGTGGTTTTGTGCTGTCTTAAGCCAAAGCCTTTTAATTGATTCTTTTCCACTTAACATTTACAAAAATTTGACAACAAAAAACCCCACAATATTAGGAACGTTGGTGAGACAAACCCAGCATTCTCTTCTACTCCTTGTTTGTTTGACTAGATCCAAACCAAGTCAAATAGCAGTTAAATTGTGGAATCAGTTTCTATTAAAAACAGCAACATATCAACTAAAAGCATTAAATACTTACTCATTAAGTTTCCATTGTCTATAGTCCTCAACTATATGGTCAAGAGTATTAAAGATTTTTAACCCCAAATATGCACGTTTAAGAAACAATCCAGGACCATAAGCTTAGAAGCAATGCATAAGTTTATTTATTTATTTCATTTTGTTTATTTTGCAGAATCTGATTTTTCCGAGGATTTTAACAAGGCTTATTCTTATACTGATGCTTTCAAGTAAGCTGCCAGAATGTAACTAGATAGTCAATACAGAAACTCACTGTTTGCTGAAATTTAACTGATCAGTAACCAGTAGTCCAACAAAGAATTTATCTGTATGATCCTTTTTCTTGTCTTTTCTTCCATTTCATGCCTTTTTACTGTGTATTTGTTTCCTGTGACTTTTGAGAGATCAGACTGTAATCTTTTCAAGATGCGAATTAGTTACTATTGCTATTGGTACTCTTCCAGAACTTAACTTCCAGTAATGGCATTATCTTGAACTTGTAGGCAATATTTAAAGAAGTTATACATCATTTTTTTCTGTAAATTTAGTTTCCATTAATACTGATAAGTATAAATTCTTTTAAACCTTCACATATATACACAAAGAGGTGTAGTGAATTTTAACATTTAAGACACATTTTATTTTGTGTAACTCTGTCTAGAAGATATTATCTACCTCTTTTATAGGCATAATGTAGGAATTTCTTAAATCACATTGTTTATATAGCTTTATATATGGACCAGACAAAGTAACTACAACAATCTCTTCTAGCTTTTAAAATCTGCTTTGGTTATATACTATATATATATATCAGAGATATTGATATATTTTCTTACAGTGCTTTATCTTATTCGAGAAGACTTAGGATATAGGAACCTGTAAGAGTCTTTTGAAGTCATCAGTTCTTGGACAACTAACAAAGGCTGAATTTTGTGTTCTATCCCTGCACCACAGGAAACTACAATGACTAACAGCAGACATGCTGCTATCATCAGTGATGCTAAAGGACCAACAAAAAAATCAACATCCATTATCCCAACAGCCATTGTTTTTATATAAGAATTGTACCCTTGCAGAATCCATTCTTCATGTATATGTAATATTCCTGAACTTTGGGAAAAAAAACAGGTTAATGCTTGAAGGCAGTCCCACTTCTCTGACTTTATGTGTTCAGTCAGCATTCCATAGCAACAACACATCCAAAGGATAAATAATGAACTCTCGGTATCTGGAAATCAGGAAGAATATAATAACCAGAAACTTTTTCACAAGAAAAAACATAAGGATGGCAACAGGAGATGTAATATTCTGCATACTCTCGTACTAATTGGGTTGGAAAAAACCTCCAATTTGTATTCACGCTTACTAAATTTACAGGGGAAAAAAAGATGCCTGTGGCATAAAAGTTAAAAATGGCAACCCACAAATGTGGTGTTTTCATGAAGCTTATTTTTAAACTATGGCCTTTGTTTATATACCATATTAATAACTTCTTGTTATTCGCTAAAAACTTTATTTCTTCCTTTCTTTTCCATGCCATAACTAACCACTTCATTCTGGTTTTCCATGTAAATAGTTCATAGTTCTCCTTTTAAAATCCAGTGTTTTATTTGTAGTTTCTTTTGTTCCAAAATTTTTGTGGTTGTTTTTGGAGCTTCCATTTGAGAGGTCACTACTGGCTTGATTTATGCAAGATATTCTGGAGATATTTTTTTCAAAAAATACAGATATTGATTAAGGGGATTTGGAAAATAAAGAACTGAAATTAAAATGTGAACCCAGTTCTTGACTAGTACAGACCAGCACAACTTCATTGACTGCTCTCTGTATATATCAGAGGTATCAAATACTTCAGTAGTGCCTTCAGCAAGCTGTTTGTTTCTTTATCTGTGAAAGAATTTAGGAATTCATTTTTTTCCTCAGTGGCTAGTTCCCTGCATCATAGCAGTATACTACACAAATATTTACCTTATGTAACAACAGTTCACAGGTGTGACTGGATAGTGGGCATAAAGGCCTGTGTAGCTGGAAGCTGAATGAAATCTCTGCATAGCAATGGAGCAACAACACTCAGTGTGCTGTTACAAATTGAACAGTCTGCAGAACGTTGAAGAAGCGAGCCCTATGGGTATGAATTCATCAAGCCATTTCTCTCACTGTGCCTGACTGTCTCATATTCTCACCCTCTACGCAGTGAAGATGCAATCCCTCCTATTCATAGTACTCAGAGATGGAACACAGGTCTTTAGCACAAGTAATTACTTCTGTAGACTAAAAAAGTATGAATACCATTTTTTTTGAGGATAAAAACCCAAACCAAAAATAAACCTTTGCACACACAGTGCTCCCTAGAGTAATAATCGCAATTACACATGTACGTTAAAAGAGCAACTCAACTTTGGGAATAAAGGCTTCCATTTTCCTCTTAATAATTTCTATTTGTGTTAACAGAAACCTGCATAAGGCCTTAAGATGGAAAATGCATTGTACAAAACTGAAAGCATATTTTTAATAAACAGCAACATTTGAAAAATACTTGCCACCATACAATTTTCTTTAATGAACTTGTTCCTCAACCATTATACAAGTAAAAACTGCTTGATTAGAGGAAAAACAAAAGTTAGAAACAGCAAGCACAAAAGCTCAGATCTGGAAAAAAAGCTATTTAGGCACTTAATTCTGTTTGTTTTGACAGGTGTTAAGTGCTTAAACACTTGTGTGGATCTGAGTCTTAATATTTACATAGCACTCCACATGTTCCAGAAGTACCTCGGAATTTTCACCTAATGAATCCACAAAACACATGTATAATTTCCACTTGACAGACAGGTAAACTGTACCACAAAAAAAATTACTTGCAATGTACACAGGTAGGTAGCAGGTACAGAATTAAGACTAAAGACCTGGTTACACTTTACCAAGCACATATTCTCCTACTCCAGACAAATTTATTTTAATTGAAAGACAAATCAGCAAAAGTTACAAACAACACAATATCTTCCCTGCTTTGACCAATATTTAGGCACAGCAGACTTCCATGTTAATGAATTTCATAATGTGTCTAATGACACTTATGAGTTAGAAGACATATGGAGTGTTTCATTTGTAACTGGATTTCTTTAGGTTTTGGGGGGTTTTTTTACTCTTTCCCCTCCCCCCTCCACCCCCCCCTGCTGTTTTGGTTAGTTTTGGTTTTTGGGGTTTTTTTGTGTGTGTGTGACTATAATTACAGTCAGTTTTTGTTATCCGAGACTTTATATTTCATGTTCTACAATGCAATTCAATTTACAGTTCCTAACAGCAAGCAGTGAGTTTTCTCAGTGACTAAGTAAAGAGGCTGATAGACATGATTACTCCTGAAGAGAAGAAAGAAAGACATAAGTGATTCTGGGAGTGCAGTTCTGTTTGTTTCTAAACAAGGGAAGTCATGATCAATAAAGCTCATCAAACAAAATATAGTTATGAAGAAAATAGTTTTGATCATGTCTATGAAGAGTTTGCTTTAAAATTTAGAGCATCAACAGCGAGAATCTCATAAAGCAGGAAACCAAGTTAATTGCAGCAAAGCAAATAAAAGTCTTCCTTGAACAACAAACACTAAGAAATACAAGTGGAATTTCCAAACACCGAGAGATTTGCTTACACTGCAGTATACAGCACAAACATCTCAGCTACTAGACTGCCTAGCACAGATATCAGGGATAGGAAGGCCATAACTACACTGAGGTCAAAAGAGGTTGCAAAACCTGGCTGAACAGTAAGTATAACAACCCATACCCAACCCCCTACTGCTGTGCATGTATTCTTACAGGTCACCAAGATATATGGCTTCAGACTAGAACTGTTACGTCTTTGTTACACTGATTTTATTGCTGTGCAGCAAGGGTATGCAAGCCCCCCTGTCTAATGTAACCATCCTTTCTTTTCTGGTAGATGAATAACTGGGATCAAACCATACAGTATATACAGCAATACTAAATGACTGAGCCAAAAACTTACTGAGAAGATACCAGCCAAATCACCCACATTTTTTCAGACCCCTCTGAATATTGCATTAATTGTACTGAAAATTTAGAATCGCAGTCTTATGTTTGATTTTTCACAACCATAACAGCGATGCTGACCTGGAGAAGGATAAAGAGTGGTCTATGAGTGACATAGATAAGCTGGCAAAAACCTTTAGCAAAGATAAAATAGTATCGCCAACATGCACTTGTTGTTGGAGAGCTTGTTTCATTTGAAGTGATGTAATTAACAATTACAGGGTAAAGTGCAGATTTCCTGGTAGAATTTTGTCCGTCAAAACGAGACTCCTCTGCTGTTATCCCACACTGGTGTGTTACGATGTATTTCCAGTGCAGAGCTGCCCAACAGCAGAGATTCTGAAGGATGCAGTGGCTGTGACAGGAAAGTATCAGAACACAGGAAAAAATGAATGTTTTCCGTTTTACAGTCCACTATTTCACAGTCCAAAAAGGTTACAAATGTATGTATTTTATATTTATGTATTTTTAATGTTGTGTGTGTCCCTTACAACAAATCTGTGAGAAAAGATCATGGGTGCAGTAACAGATTAAAGGCCTGAAGAGGCCTAGCAGCTAACTTAAGCGGGATAAATGGTAATTTAACTAACAACACTTCATAAAAGCTTAAGAAGAGTGTGTCTAACCTAAAATCCTCTCTCTGACAGTGCCCACTAGTAGATATGTTGGGGAAGAAAAATGATAGTGAAGTATAAACACACTGGTTTCTCTTAATGTTCTGCTTAGGAGTAGCGAGAAAGCCCTTATAACAGTAGTGAAATGCAAACTCAAAGGAAAACACTTTGAATAAGTGGTATAAGGTATGCTGCCAAGTGAAGAGAAAAGCCTTCTTATATCACAAGCTTCTGTGAAATATTTACTAAATTAGGTTCCACCTGTCTTTCTGATAATATTTAAGACCTATTTACTTTAAAAATTCAAGTCTTTAATGCTTATTTTTCATATTTTATTCAAAAAAATAATGTAAAATATGATGCGCTCAGTACAAGCTGCATATTGTAAATAAGCATCTATCTTGTCACATACTCATACAAGAATAGTCAGCTCAAAGGAGCAAAAATGGTTGGATAAGGTGACCTCTCAGTCATTTGCATTTCAGTCCTTCTGCCACAAAAGCTAGGATTTCCTGCGTTGGAAATAAATGGGGGAAACAGATGATCAACCCACCTCTAGTCATGCGTACTGCCGTTCAGGATGAACCCAGTGTTCTCTGGGGCAAGTTAATTGTTATCAGCAATGTCTGCTGCTGCTGTTTGGTACAAAGGGCAAGATAATGCAGCGATATTTTACTAGTGTCAGACACTGTTGTGCAGTAAGAGGCTAGGGCAATTTAATGAAATGCCATTTATTTATAATGGAAGCTTGATTCTCCATCCACTGAGCTATAAACTTGCATTTTGCTGGATATAGAGTCTATTTCCCTAGACCACTGGAGCTATTAAAATCTGAAGACTAAGTTATTGATATGGAAACCTGTTGCTGAGTTTTTAGATCTATATAGTTTTCTAGAACATATACTTGGTGGTCTTAGATGTTTGTTTCTTTTTTAGGCTTTATGATATACTTAAGCCTGCCACATTCACTGTTTATTTTATTGATGATGTAATAGAAAATGTAGCTTTAATAGCCAAAAGGGACAGAAGTTCTTACATGGTACAAACTGATTTATCTTCAAAATCAGCATATTCTCACTGATCCTGCATGTTTTAAGCAAAAGGTCAGATATAATTTTGCAAGACAAATTTTCATTGCCGGAGTCATACTTGTGTTCTGTTGTGGAAACTGGCATATAATTGTCATCACTGAACTGAAGTTTGAATTAAGTAATATCCAGAAACAGTAAACAAAGATGGTCAACATTTGTTCTTGCAGTTTATAATGATGTAAACTATGCAACACACGTTGTAATGCTCGCTCTCTTCCAAACACATTGTTACTGGGCGTTATCCAAGCACCACAGAACACTAAAAGTTCTATGTCTCACCAGAACCTTAGCAATACCTACTGGTTTTATAACTTTCTTTCTGTGTCCCCAGGATACTGCTGTATCAGGTCTTTTTTTTTTTTTCCACTTAAGGCAGGGTACACTTATTTAAGACTGCCTATATGAAACAGAATCTGTATCACAATATCTAATAGGTAAAGTTTTTACAGAAGTGGATTTAATTGACAGAGATACTAAATATACCAAAGACACCAAACTTCAAAGAATGGAAGTTGTAACGTATGCATGTATAGTGTGAGAACAAAATAGTCCAAGATGCTTTTCCTAAGGGTAGTACAAAGGTTGTTCCAATAATCTCAGGCATATCACAGACAACAGTGCCATTCTGGACATTCTCCCCCTAGTTCTGCTAACAGATAGACAGAATTTATTCAAAATATGCCCACAATCTTAAATTAAAAAAAAAAATTGGCTCAAATTCCATCTTGGCAAGACCAGAGAATATATGAACACTGAGCCAAAACAATCAATTATGACTCCCTCTGATGACGCAGGTGACCTCAGATCTTATCGGGGTCTCCATTGGTTCTCTGTGTGCAGAACATGTAGAGAAGAAGTGTGAGCAGATACATACAGTGTATATTCATTCCCCTTTTTTTTTTTCTAGTTACAAACTTTTGGAACTTGTTGGATCAAATTAGTTTTTGGTCTAAGACTATTAAAATCAATACAACTAAAAAAAAAATGTTTTGATGAAAGTTTGGAAACCTCTTAGTGTTACACTTAAGGCTGAATCACAGCCAGTTATTACAAGAGAAAACAGAGCTCCTACATTTATCATTAGGAGTCCTTGGCTTTCAGCCACCACTAAACAGAACTGCCTGTTCCCCCAAATATTGGTTAATGTGCTTTTGTTTTCAGCAGAATTTTCCAGGTCTGCGTATCACACGCTGATGGTTATAGCTCAGGCACTTTGCCTAAAAGGCAACATATACTGCTTGGTAATACAAACCTATGCAAATTATGGACAAGAGCATTATGAGGGACAAAATGTATCTGTGGAACCATGTCTGTTTATATCAGATAAGACCTAGTCTAATGTACAATGATATTTCCAAAGGTGATTACCAACCGTGAGTTAAGAACGCATAATCCATGCATGCAGCACGTTGTTCATGCAAGCAGAATTTGGGGTAACGGTGCTTTAAATACCTTTTTTATTGCTCATGCAAATTACAGTAATAGTGACATTGACAAAAAGAAAAACAAATGGAAATGTTGTTATATCCAAGTCTAAACTTAACAGGGAAGTAAAAGCACTAAAGACACCTTTCCTCTATTCTTAGTAACAATCCGTTCAAAATTAGTGCTCTCACTAAAACTCACCAAGTTTTGCAGCTTTCCTCTTCTTTTCTCATACATATTACAACTTTATGTGCTTTGTCATAAATCATACAAATCATAACTCTCAGCCATGCCACCTGTTGGGTACACAGACTCCAATCCAATAAGATGCAGGCTGTGAACCAGACTGCATGGTCATCATGCCCTGCACTTTTCTAAAACCAGCAAAGTTTAAAGCTTTTCTGTCTCTAGCCTTGCAGTTTCCTTGGTTGCTGAATTTAACCACAACTCTCCAAAAGTTGTGGTTAAATTCAGCAGGGAGGTGTCCCTGCCCATGGCAGGGGGGTTGGAACTTGATGATTTTTAAGGTCTCTTCCAACCCTAATCATTCTATGATTCTATGATTCTATGAAAAGTGATAGTGGTGAAACTCCTGGTTTTTGCACTAGATTAGCAGTTCTCTGAAGAAAAGGCCTGACATTTCCCTGTCAATGGAGCTGAGACAATAGGTCCCATACTGTGACAGAAGGAAGAAATTAGCAGCACAGAGGGTGTGTTAAAATGAAGCAGTTACAACTACCTTGATTAAATTAGGCCATCAGGTCATCACATATGCAAGGAGCATAGGGCAGGATGGAGAAAAGGCACTAAGGAGCAGGGACTCATCCCTGTGAGTTAAATCCTTCAGCTGAATGACGAAGGTTCCAGTACCTTCTCCTGTTATGAGAAGGATGAATAGGCCCTCACGCCTTGGGGTCTTGTTTCTTTTTTCAGTGTTCGCAGACAAAAATTCAGGATTCCTGCTTTTTGGGCCTGGAGGCATTTTAGGAAGAAATAACTAATATGAATATTGTGAATATCATGAATATTATATCACATGGGACAGTCCTATTCAGACCTCTAAAAAACAAAGGTGTTTTGTCTCTTTAATGAAGACTGTGAGGTATGCTATAAATTATGCAAGTAAGAACTATCCAGTATTACACATTCATTCAGAAAAAAAAAAAATCCCAGTCACGTTCAGACATTTTTATCTGAGACATTTCTACAGATGAAGACCTTTGGGTAGCATATTCTCATAGGATCAAGAAGTTAAAATCATTTTTGTTCATGCTTAACTGAAAATGAATCAGTACATGCATTCTTAATTTTATTGGCAGAATGTAATAACTCTGTAATCTTAAAATTTACAACATGGAATAATGCCAACTATTTAATAATAAACATCTCAATTGGCATCATAATTTTAAAGTCCAGAGGCAGCTGTATTCCATCAAATTTCCTTTTGTAAACAAAGAAGGATGTTAATAAAGATGAAAAAAAAACCAGTTTAAAATCAATCCCTGTCTAATTTTGTGAAACTATTGGTATCTCTCAGTACTGTGATACTTTGTGCATTAAGTCACTCTAAAAGATTGCAAAGCTTTGTGAGAAGTTTCAAGGAGAGAGTGAAGGAGAATTTAATTATCGAGTAATGTTACTGCTTGTTCTTATATTTACATTTATCCTGGATGAAGGTAATTTATTGGGGGGGAGGGGGCAAAGAGAACCATACATCACACTAATGCAAAGTCCATGAAAAATTTGTCCTTCATGCTGTGACTGGACACTGTCAAGCAAGGTTTACAACCTTTTTATCTGGATCTAAGCAAAGCTACAGTATACAGTTACCTCAGTTGTCACTAGTTAAATTATTTTTCTGTTGTTTATAATAATGATGAAAAGGAAGAAAACAATTCATCTGTTTAGAGAAATAACCTCTAAAGCATAACCTCTAGAATCTGATGCATTGATTCTCTTCTCACATGGTAAAGTGGTCAAACAGAACCAAGAACACCCAGAGGCAGTTGCTGCAGCTTCTCTGTGGAGAATTTCAGGAAGGAGAAGCTTACCCTGTCGTTGTCCATAATATTGCTTGGGTTCATTTTACATTATATGCATACAAATTCCCCTGTGAAATCTGTGAGAAATGAGATTTAAAATAGACTGCAGTCACGACTAAAGAGCTGTCGGAGAAACTCCTGGTTTAGTACGATGCTGTACAGTAGGCATTCAGACTCAGATTGAAATCTCACTGGTGTAGAACAGAACAGCACTGTAGAACAGACTGCTGGACAATAAGATTATGACAAATCCATGATGTTTTATCTTTGTAGCAAGGAGCTAGTTTAAATTCAATTTCAGGAAAATTTCCTGTGCAAGAACTTAATTTTATTTTCAGATATTCTACCTATCATAGAAAAGGCCTAGAACAGAAGTTTAGTTTCAGAGAATTTACATTATATTCTAAAACATGTGAATTTTTTGTCTTATTGAAATTAAGGAAGCATTTTTAAGATACTGTTTACATACTCCAGTATTTTAAATTGTGAAGGGAACCAAAGTGAAATGAAACTAGAGGGGAAAAAACCCCCAAATCAACCCTTTGCAAACAGTAAAGTGTACAGTTATAGTTAATTCTGCCTCGAGCCACATTATTTCCCACTGTTTTTTCCAGCAGTATTTCCATCTCTGTCATTTCATCTAAATAGCTATGTCTGTTTCAAAGGCAGGGATGCTGTTTTATGCCTGCTGCACCACAGAACTCTCAGCCATATGGATTGTCCCACAGAGACCCCTATGGGCTCCTAGAAGGGCTTTGCAGCCCACATATGCTCCTTTTAAAGCTATTCTGATCCTTTCTAGACCCCTAAACCTCATAGGTAATATGAGGAAAGGACTCAAAAAAAGCCCCAGTGCTGCTACAGATCATAAATGAATATAAACAGAGACTTTGTGAACATCCTGTTTATTAAGATATATAGAATCATCTGACAATGAATCTGTAAGTTTTTTGGGGGTTTTTTTGGTTTCTAACAGGTCAAAGAAGATCATAGGAGTATTGAAAACATTTAGATATTATGAACTGGATAATTTCTTCTGGCCAGAATTATTACACCGCTCTAAGCAAAACCAATTAAAATGTGGGAAAAGGACCAAAACTATACAATGTATCTTGTGAAAATACTCTGGGAAAATTATACTTTTAAAAGGGTTTTACATAAAGATAGATCACCTTTAATTGAAGCATCAATATTTAGTGTATTTTTATATCTAAATTTTATTGTGGAACATCACCTTTGGAAATGGAGTATGTAAATGCAGCCAAATATCAAAACAGGCAGTACAGGGAACTGCTCAGAAGTTGATAATTAGCTATAGAACTTGACAGAACCCAGTACCTCTGAAGTTTAGCTGGTTCTCCCTTACCTGTACTAGCTTAGCAGTGAAGCAGAATTACTATAATCTTTCCAGAAATTGCATACTTCCTTTACTAATTCTTTTCAGGTACTTTCTCAAGTTGGCATTTGAGTTCCTACTCCCCAGTATATGCAATATTTTTAATCCCTGTTTAATAAACTTTGGTAACCGACCATAGAGGTACTGTGTGCAATCATGCTTTTCAAAAACAAAACAAAAAAACAACTGAAATTGTACATTTATATTTAATGGTGCAAAAGCTTTCATAAGTATTTCAGTAATATCCAAAATAATAAAAGGTTGATCTTTCATCAGTTTAAATAATGTTTATCTACCTTTAGATTACCAGTAATCTATCTATAAAACTCAATTGTACTGGCCAGAACAGATATATAGGATCTCATGTAAGGGATGCTGGAGCAATTCTGATGGGAAGCATCAATAATGATCCATTGCCCTTCTGGGCAGACACAACACACACATGCATATGTTCCTTATAGCCTCATGGTCTTTCTCATACTGCAGCAGTAGTAAAACCACAGGAACAGCATAGGAGTACAGACTTATCAAAGCGCACCCATTCTCTGATCCTTCTTTGACCAAATTTCTTACTCTAAGAGAGTTTTTTATCTGCAGTAGCATCAAGAAATTCTGTTGCTGTAAAAGTAAATTAATCTTGAAAGTCTTTTTATGGATGTAGACCTACTATAAATTGAGAACATTCAGTCCAAGTTCTGTGTTTACTTTTAATGCAACAGTACCACAGAAATCTTAGCTTGATATTTTTGCTGTCCAGCACCTTTCAACAAAGTCCTGATTTGCTCTGCATCACTTGATGTAGAGCACCTTTCCTTTATGGCCTATATGCAGAATTATGTTCATGGATTGCGCTCACTTCTATCAAGAGAATGTCCCCTTATAGAAGCTAATGCCATAAGTGAATGATTAAAGTTTTGTCATCAGAATACCGGATAGGTCATAGAACAGTATACCGTAATACTACAAATGCATACTGAGCAAGATGTAAGCAAGGTTTTGTATATTTAGCTGTCATAAAATTTGCATGTTTACATGTAATTTTCTAATTGTCTTGGATTTTAAACTTGTGCTCTTCTGTGGTCTTCCTCAGACATGTTGAGAAGGGAATAGATAAGTAGATCTTATTATTCCACACCAGGACATAGATCTAAACCTCAATCAAGGCAGATTTTTTAGTCTCTCATTCTGTAACATCAAATTATTCTCCATCTCTGTAATTTGGAATCTCAGATTTCAAGTAGCCTCTGCTTGAATTAATTAGCTGAAAAATTGCCTCTGAAACTCACTTTGTGGTTTGAATGCTTCTCCAGTTATTCTTCCGAAAGGGGTATATTCAGATTAAATTTCCATTTTTTACAGATTACAGAATCATAGAATCATAGAATAATTTAGGCTGAAAAAGATCAAGTCCAGTCATTAACCTAACACCACCAAGTCCACCACTAAACCATGTCCCTAAGTGTCACATCTATAAACCTTTTAAATAGGTCCAGGAGTGGTGACTCAGCCACTTTCCTGGACAGACTGTTCCAATAGTTGATAACCTTTTCAGTGAAGAAATTTTCCCAACATCCAATCTAAACCTTCCCAGGCACAACTTGAGGTAATTTCCTCTTGTCCTATCACTTGTTACTTGAGAAAAGAGCCTGACACCCACCTCGCTACGACCTCCTTTCAGGTAGTTGTAGAATGGCAAGGTCTCCCCTGAGCCTCCTTTTCTCCAGACTCTAGATTGTTTTGGTCTTTTTAATAATGCAAGAATGATCTCTAAAATGAAAATATAAATGATGATTGCATTGCAATATTATTGTACAAAGCCCTTAAATATACTGCACAGTTTCCGAAGTGTCACAATGAGATCATATAGGAATAGTACAGACAATTCCAGACGCTGTATCAGCAACTGAAGCAAAAATAGTTACTTTTTTCTCGTAAATCTATAGTGTAATCCAATCTGCTATACCTAACCAGTTTGAGAATTATAACATTACCTGAATTGTTTTCCAACTTTATTAGATCTTTGTTAATAACTTTGGTAAAATTTCTCTATTCATAGTGCAATAGGTATGTCTGAACTTAAAGGTGAATCACGTGAAGAGCCATGCAAAGTGATTTTTACATAGGTAACAATTTCAAAATTTAATTTATACTTCTCTGTAAAAAATAAGAGATGGGTGCCTGATTATACAAACACATATGTGATGATATAGTCAAGGTGAAATCTTATCAATTGCTATAAAATTCCAAAATAATGGCAGAACATTTTTTCCTCATTCGCTTCTTATGGAGTCCCGTTAGCTGCAGCCAGCAGGATATTACTTCTTCAGTTTGGCACATTGTGCATTTCTATCAGAAATGAGAGAGCACATGTTAACATGTGTCAGGGCAGCATCATTGGGCCATTCAATGATGAGTGGTCAATTGTCATACCCATCTCTCCCCTCTCCACTAAGGTGAAACACTTTAAATCCCTTCTGATATACATTTAATCATTAAATTATTTAGCTAAACAGAATTCTGGATTTCCACCAAGCATCCAGACATTAAACACTATCAGTGAAAACAACAAAATAATATCGACCTATATCAAGGTTGCATTAATTGGATCAGGTAAAAGGAGAAAAAGTCCAGAATTGCCAGTTTGACCTGATCTTCTTTTCTGAATTTCTTGTACTCTCATGATTTTCTAGATCTGAATAGGAATCACACCATTTATCTAAGTTCTTTGCTATATAATCGCAAAATATTGTTCAGGAATATACATACTTAAATAATTTCTACTGCTGGTATTGAATGAGCACATAAACCAAGCAGAGCAAACATGGCCTCACTGATTTATCATTGTACATCACATTATGCTGATGAATCTAATGGAAAGTGTGAAAATAGTTATTCAAAAACTACTATGGGAAAAGATCATTTTATTTGAGACAGCTATACCATGTGACTGTTACGGTCCCACATCTGTACTGAGGATGTCAAAATGCCCTAAACTCCATTGTGACAAACATGTAAGCTACAGGACAATGACTCATGCAGATGTATTTGTAAAATACAGGTGCCTAGAACTAAAGGGAGCCCCTAAGTATCCAAAGGATCCATATGGAGCTGACAGATATGATATGGGACCTGTGAATGACCCCCAGTGCCTGCTGGAAATTATTTGAGCTGCCCTAGGGTACCTAAAATGCATTGAATATGCACATTTAGGCACCTGCATGATACATAAGGTGTATGAAGTGCCTAGACAAGCTTCTCTACTAATAAATTTCACTGTACCTGTAATAGTTTTAAACTTTGAAATAATTCTATACAATTGCCTGAAATGTGTCTTTCCAGCTTATTGACATCATTACTAAAATAAATCTATTCCATTATAACTATATTTGCCACCCTTGTTTCCTTTTGTGTCAGTTTAACTAGTAAAAGTGACTACCAGTCTTGAAGAGCTAGACAATCCCAAATTTCTCTCTGGAAAAAAACAAAACAAAACAAACCTAACAAAACAGAGACAAGGGTTTATGGGATTTCTGTTTCACGTAATTTCCTCGATGCTTCCACTTTTTGCACAATAGAACTATTATTTTTGTGCACAGTGTACACAGGACCTGGTTGTATTTCATCTCTGCTATGAAAGAAAGCAGTTCCTAATATAATATGTGTAATTGACAACACCAAACCCCTTAACTCTAGAATGCTCTGTCAAATATTTAGTATTTATTCCCCAGTTTTGTATCTATAATCCAATTCTAATTTTATTCAGAATGTGATACCTTTTGCAAGGTACTAACTAAAGAAAAATAATGTAATCTCCTAGTTGCAGGTTGGAATAATTTCTTTAGCTCTCCTAATGGCACACAGACTCTCTCTGAACCTTTTTTTTTTTATGAAGTCCAACAAAACTCACAGTATGAGGACTGAGAATTAATTGTGCATGTACTAGCTCAGTTCCAAGTCTAGTTATTGTATTTATCTTAGATATATTTAATCATTGAGCTCATTATGAAGACCTATATAAAACTGCCACAATGGATATATAAGGATTGAATTTTCTTTCTGTATCATCCTAGTGTTTACAATAAAGAAGGAAATTACATTTATTTGCCATGGTGTGCCTTGTTTAATTTATGCTGATTATTATATATCTTTATTCATACATAATTATTAGGCAACATTTTCTGTTCCCCCAGCATAAATTGAGTTTAACTCCTCTTGCTTTAATAGATTTTTGCTGCACATACTTTGGTGGCTTTGCTCAGTGACACTCTGCAGATGCTTTCAAATCTCTTCCTGCGTGGAAACAGGACACAGGCAGGGAGTGTAGTCTGCCTTTGGGGCTGGAAAGCTTTTGTGGTTTCTCCAGGAGAGAAGGCTTGAGTGGTCCAGTTGAACCCACACTCCTGACTGGCTTTGAGAATGGCACAGAGCTGAGAGGCAAGGAGTCCTGACACACTAAAAATATCCAAAATATTACATGGAAAACCATATGCACAAAGGCTAACCTTTGGAGATTTCTTCAGAGAAGAGACAGATATGGTTTTTATCCCAAAAGAGGCATAACTTTTCTATTGGCCATTTTTGGTGATGTAAAATGAAACTCAAACCCAAACAGGAATATCAAAGCTTGTTCCAAAAATTCAAACAAACTCACCTTCCTTCGTCCCAGCCTCAGCTTCACCCACTTCACACCTCCTCCCCACCCCTGAGCGGTGCAGGGGCGAGGGGAATGGGGGATTGTGGTCCAGCTGTAACAGCTCCTCTCTGACGCTCCTTCCCTCTCACACCTTTCCCCGCTCTGGCATGGGGTCTCCGCAGGCCACAGTTCCTTCAAGAGATATCCACCTGCTACTGCATGGGGTCCTCCGCAGGCTGCAGTGTGGATATCTGCTCACCGTGGTCTCTCCATGGGCTGCAGGGGAATCGCTGCTCCAGCACCTGCAGCACCTCCTCCCCTCCTTGTTCTCTGACCTGGCTGTCTGCAGATATGTTTCTCACTCTTTTTCACCTCACTCCCCTCTGTTGAGCACTGTTTTTCCCTTTCCTAAATACATTTTCCCTCAGGCACCCCCACCCTGGCTGCGGGGCTCAGCCGTGCCCTGCGGTGGGGGGGCTGGAGCCGGCTGGAACCGGCTGTGTCCGGCACGGGGCAGCCCCGGCCTCTCCTCTCCTCACAGAGACCCTCCTGCAGCCCCGCTGCCTGCGCCTGGGCTCCTGCACCCACTATAGCCCCCAAAACCATGCTTGATTTCCTCTAATACAAAGGAAAGTGGTTTTTTCTATTTACTTCTACTCAGTAAGAACCAGCTTTAGATCTGTCCCTACTATTAGTCGATATTAATTGGAGTTAGCAATCTCACTGAAATTAGGGTGGACTTAAGCACCTGAATCTACATATAAAGCTGCTTCATAAAAACCACTTAGGTTTTCACTGCCTTAAAAAAGATTATATCCATTACAGTTAGCAAAGAAACTATGCGTGTATCCTGTGAGTCTCTTGATGGAGACCTGATTTGTCAAGGTCCTTCGTCCCACCAGCTGAATCATGACTGTGATTGAGAAGATGAAGTCAGGGAACACTGTGAATCCCTTAGATAGCTGGGATAATTGGAGAGTTCTTGTATTTGCTGATTAATTCTAGAAATGCATCATTACATGCAGCATTTTTTATTACAGCCATAAAGTATAATACTGACTTGTCATCAGAGATGAAGAAATATTTTAAGTACAACTGGACAATCCTATTCTCCCTAGAAGTATCTTCTCCTTCTGACATGTCTTCATTATGCTTTATGGCATTAATTAGAGACACAATATAGAAAGATATTTCAACTGTCTCAGATACTAGAGAAAAGTAATACACTTTTCCCACCATGTGAACTAACGTCTATATTGAAAGTGCCACTGGAGCATATGAGAATACTGCCTGGGCTGTCTATACTCCTAACGATTTATACAATACAGTACAGGTTGTCACTGTTTTATTGGATGGATGTCTTGTGCTGTAGAGCAATAACCAACAATATTTTGTATTGTAGATTACGGAAGAAGTCTGAATTGTTTTGGGTGAATTTAGTGTCTTTAATAATGATAGAAACCTCAAAACACTTATTGACAATAAGTTCATTAAAAATGTTTTGAGCCCATGTTTGCTTAGGGGAATACCTCTGGCTTGTGGAGACAGACAGTTACAGGTAGTTTCCAGTCAGAACAACATAATGTACAGTTATCTAGGCGAGCTAATCTAGCCTTCAGATACAATCCTCTTTCCCTTTAAAAAATAATTGGTCTCTAACTGTGTATCATGTTGTTAATTGTCTGGCAACTAAGGTGAAAACATCCACAGGGCCAAAGAACTCTCTGCAACAAACACTTCAGCCTTTTGCAGCTCTCCCCAGGCTATACCTGCAGAATAACACAACTAACTGCTATAGTCCAAGTGACCTTGATGTTGAATAGACTCAGCCAGCCATAATTGCTCTTTTGCAGCTGGAAGGCTTGGCTCATTTTTTGCTAGAAAACATTTAGTTATTTGTGTGGCAGATTTTATGTGGAAATTAGCCTTCAGATGATGTGGACTGTGTTGCACAGATGCACACAGGCCGTGCTTGTTAAAAAAAAAATATTTTTTTCTGGTCTTGGCACTAAGCAACTTTTGCATGGAAAATGAGTCTCTCAGAAAGGAGTCAGTTGCCCTACAGATAGAAACAGGGATCTCTGTTGCATGCATCCTTGCAATGGTGTCTTCAGCTGGATCACATAAGCCTTCTCAGTTCATAAATTCTAGCTGGCCTGTGGTCCTACATGAACGCTCCAGCTATTGGCTAATTTAACTATACATAAAACCTCTCCTTATCTTCCCTGTGTACAAAAGGCTGGCCTACATGACTATTTCTGCATCTGCTCCAACAGTATCTATTGACCACTGACCACCTTATGTATGTACAATTTGGTTAGTTCTACAGCAGGAAACACCCAAGGGAACCTCTGGAAGGGCCAGATTCTCAACTGGAGATTTTAATCAACATATTTGAGCAGATGAAATTAGTACAGCCAGAGCAGGAACTACCTGGGGGAAATATTCTTGAAAACCTTCTTGAAACCATCTTGAAACTTTCTGCAAAAATTACTCAAATACTTTGTTGTGAAGGATGTGGGATCTCAGTCAACCACCTTGTCTCATGCTCAGTGGGTTGCCTCTGCAGAAGAATGGCTGGGGGAGTTTCTCACTCTCCAGGGAATTAATGATCCAAGTTAACTGGCCGTGTAAGAGGTACCACTCTGATACATAGCTATTGAGCAATTATAATACAGAAACTTGAGTTTTGTACTTTTAACTTAAATTCTATAATGTTTTTCATAATTGCAATACCTCATAAAATAGACTTGAAATACCACCAGCACTTTAGGTTGTTTTATAAACCAGACTATAACTAGTTTTCTAGCAGAACTAGAAATAAGGATACTTGGAATTCATTCTCCATTCCATCTCCTAGAAGCATTTAGCTTCCAATTGTAGCAGATTCCTAAAGTTCCGCAATCTAGTCTTCATATATCTCCACAGAGGGTATACATGGACTGTCTGCATAAAAACAGACATGTAGGAGACTTTGCAGAAGACAATGGTCATGAAAGCAGTTTTAGCTCATACTTAAATCCCAGCACACTTGGTACATGTACACATTTCAACAGGACAAGGTCACATCTCTGTAGGTCTTTTACTTAAGGTTAGTTCTTTGATCTAACAGTACTGATACATACTAACAAAAATTTTGAGCAATTTTAGTCCCAGTGCTAGTCAGGTACATAACTACATAAAGCATATCACAAGCATTTGAATTCCTTTTGTTTAAATGAGGAACTCTTATATTATGTCTGAATGGAGAGGTTTTTTTTCTGTGAAATGCTTTTTCCAGCGTGGAAGTATCCTTCTGATACTAAAGCCAAATGCTTTGCCTCTCCCCACAAAGATCTTTGTGGTCTAACCACACAGAGAAAGTAAATCCAGCTGGCTGTTAAGAGCAACTCTTCACACGTGATATCACTAGACTGTGCATGGACATTGTCTGGAAAAGTAGGAGTTAATACAACAAAATGGTGCCAGGGACGATTTAACAACTGAACATACACGGAAGTATCAATTAAAGATATGAATTAAAATATCAATTAAAGAAAAAGAGATGGGAGTTTCTAGAAGACTGATAAATTAGGTCAGTTTTAAACTTTCCTGGACTAGCACTCATTAATAATACTCTTCCTGCTAATGGCTAATTCTTATTATCAGTCATTATCATTAACACTACATATTCAAAGTAGTCAGTCCTTAACAATCACAGCTGACACTAGCTGCGAAGATGCAATAGTAAGGACTTGATGACACCTAATCAGCACTGATGGCTGCAACCCTGGATGATCTTAGTCTCCACACTGAAGAGAAGATGAATCTGAAGTGGATGTCTTCTACCCACTCACCAAATACGGAATCTTGTTTTACCTCAGCCTCCACACCAGGCTGTATGCTGCCTGATCCTGGAGGGGAATGTTACTTTTCCAGGCTGTGGTGGTTGCTTTATCCTGCTGCTCATCTGTTTCTTTCCTCACTCATCTGCTGCTGCTTTTCCTAAAGCAAAATAAGTCTTCTCCCAGTTCTTTAGGTTGCATTTTTTCAATGAGCATTAACTGCCCATCAGGGTGTTGTTAATAGCTCTGGGGATGCTGTTCTCAATGAGTTTCCATATTTTCAAAGTCTTTCCTGTTAACTCACACTTAAAGTGCACATCATAATGAGAGTCACCTGGCACCAAGCTGAGTTTGCAACACCATTTCTCATAACAAGTTGATAACAAGCCTAACAGACCAGGACTGGAACTTCACACAGTTTGGATGAGGCACAAAAATGTAAGGCTCATTGGTAGCAATGATGGTAGTTTTTTTACTGGGCTATTGGGTAAAAATACTTGTACAGTTATGCTATATTAGTGTGTTCCTGTTTGAGTTCAAAGCAAGCTACTATTAAAGTCTGCTTTGTGTGCTTCTGCATTTAGAGGTGCAATATACCTCTGCTTTAGCTACAGCTGTTTTATTAAATAGCACAACTAGCATCAGAGAGTAAATACTACATAAGGTCAGGCAGGTTTGTTAAATTTGTAGCCAGATAAACTCCCTTAGGAAAAAAAGCAGCTTCTTAGGCTGTGTTTACCAGAAGGGGATCCCTTGCACATATTGATGGCATATTCTCAGTGTTGACTAGGTCAGTTTTGGAAATAAAGCTGGTCTAATTTCATATGTCTTTAGAAAATCCGGCAAAAATCAATTCTCAGCCCAAAAAACACCCTCCTCTGTGTCCTGCTACACCTTTGTTAAACAGCTACAACTGCCTTCTGCCTCTCCTGTTACTCAGTGTTAGGCACAGAAGCTACCACAGTCATCATTGTACTCATTAGTTGGCTTCAAGGTACATTCCTGACTCCTGCCATGTTTCAGTGTCATAACCAAAGTCCATACGATGCTCACCCTTGTTTGACTGAGATTATCAATAGCTATTTTAAGATGAAAGAGGGTTTAGACTAGACATTAGGAAGAAATGTTTTCCTGTGAGGCTGGTGAGGCAGTGGCCCAGGTTGCCCAGAGAAGCTGTGGATGCCCCATCCCTGGAGGGGTTCAAGGCCAGGCTGGATGAGGCTTTGAGCAACCTGGGCTGGTGGGAGGTGTCCCTGCCCATGGCAGGGGGGTGGGACTGGATGATCTTTAAGGTCCCTTCCAACCCAAACCATTCTATGATTCTATAAGAGAGTAGTGAGACACTATTCTTGTTTTTCGAGCTACATACACTGCATGACAGTTAAGTCACTTAAATTTCAAGCATTCACTGGTAGTATCCAAGCATTCTTTCAGCCTCATATATTTAAAACTCTGTGGAATGGCTTAACAGTCTGCAGCTGCTTAGGACAAAACCCAAAATATCTTTTTAGGATTCTAAAAATAGGCATTTAAGTTTACCTAATTACAAAGTACTAGAAACCCCACAGTAGTGCAGCTATGTAACTCTGAAGGCAACGGAAATACCCTATGCAGGTTAATTTAAGCTCCCTCATCTGATCACCTGGGCACAAAGTATGTAGAGGACCCCAGGCCATTGAGCTGTTTCCTCTTGCTTACTTGTAGACTCTCTTTATCTCTTATCTGATTTCTACTTTCTAGAAAACAGTGACCTGGCTTTCATACCCAAATTCAAGAGCATTTTTACACACAGACTCTTCTATTGCTTACTCACCTACATCCTGTGTATTGCATCATCACTGAATTACTGGACATGATATTTAAGTTTTCTTGGTTTTACTCAGAGGACATAGGGGTTCATCTAGTTAACGATTCATTCTCAAAAGACCTCCCTCATGTTGGTTGCCGAATAGATGGAAGTTATCTTCTGACACTTTTTAAGTCTAAGGTTTAGGCCCTGGAGTTCAGTTTCTCTGAAGTTTAATCATACCCTGCTTTTAGTGGTCTTGGGTCCCCTAGGAAGCTCACATATCAAGAGAGACAATCTCTTAGAGGTATCTAATTGTCTCCATCCACTACGCTGGGACCTCAGCCACCTTATTTCATCATTCTGCCTGGCCAAGCAGGTGGGTTGACATTACAATGCTAAATATAGAAGTAGGGGGTACTAATTTTATGAGTTATATCATTAAACAGGACACATGATCCCAATAAAGGCAAGAACAGCTGCAGAAGGAACATGCTACAAGCAGTCTTCCCGTTAATCAAAGAATGGTGTATTGCATGTTTTCCTTTGCTGATCAATGCATAGTCCATCATTAATGCCTCCTAATGAGTGCTAATAGGGACATTTTATTCACTATTTTATCTGCACTGTCCATTTTGTTTAATCTCCTGTATATAAAAAATTATCTTGATCTATAGTGACAGTCCAGGGGAGATGTTAGAAGTTTAAGGGGAAGAATGATAACCCTCAGCAAAGGGAATCCTCCCACTCATGTATTTCACTGGCATTAGACCTATTTCCTTTGTAATCAGGATTGCATCAGAATTCTTTTCTTCTGGTTTTATTATGGCTCATCTTAATCAAGCAGTCTTCTTAGTATTCACAGAGATCTAGTGTCAATGTTTAGTTCATGCCAGCTGAAAGCGAATGGATTTCGGTTAGCTTCTCAGAAGCCAATCTAATTAAACACTTACTGTAGAAAATGAAAGTGACATATATAACAGAGCATAGAAGTGTTTATGTAGTTTACATAGCAGTTTTCAATGACTGAATCACTACATTGTTTATTTACTCCTTATAAAGCAACTGGGCTCAGTTTTATGCTAAGCAAAGGCAGACTTTCAGTTTAAATTACTCTTATGGGACTTAAGTATCACTCAATAATGAGAGTAGGGGGAAAAAAAAGCCTGCTAAAACAATCCAGCTGCAAATTAAACAATTCAATTATCCTTTACAATAGCTGGGGCAAGACCAAGAGCTAATGGGCACTAAATGAGAAGGTGACCTTTTTTCGTTGGCTTTGTTGTTCATATTCCCTTGCTCTTGAACATTGTCATTGTTAAGGGAGACCGAGGTGGATTACCAGTTAAGCGTTTAGGCAGAAAAGAGAGTATCTTGAGTGTCAGACTTAGGTCACAAGCTGCCTGGCATGTCAAGTGGCCTGTGATGATCTAGCTGTTACTGGCTGCAAAAGAAACAGAGACAGGAAGCCAGAAGAGACTAATAAACGTTCTTTAGTAAGGAGTAGATTGGTTCACTACCATCTGGGTCTCCCCCTTCTTTTAGACTCACAAAATCTTTTGTATACCGAGAAAAATCCAAGCCTGTTAAGAAACAGGCCACACTTCTACATCTGTCAAATATCCTCTTTCCTCTTGCCTTCTTTGAAGCGTGTGTTTTGTGTATCTCCATTAGGAATCATAGAATCATTAAGGTTGGAAAAGACCTCAAGGATCATCAAATCCAACCGTCAACCCAACACCACCTAACCCACTAAACAATGTCCCAAAGCACCACATCTACACTTTCCTGAACATCTCCAGGGATGGTGACTCCACCACTTCTCCAGGCAGCCTGTTCTGATGTTTGATAACTCTCAGTGAAGAAACCTACCTGCCTCCAGCACAGCATCTCACTCCGCAGGAATGCATTGGGTTCTGTTCAACTTTCTAATCAAAAGTAGCTGTTGAGGACATCTGTTCTTCTTTCCAACGCATGCAACAAGTCATTGCTATTTAATTTGTTCTTCTCCTTTAGGGCTTACCATGGGACTCTATCCTTACTTTTGTTTTCTGGATTATCTTAAATGATGAATGCCATGGTGCCCAGCTGTCCCAGAAAATTAATCTCTTATACTCTGCCATCTTCAAACAAAACCTAATGGTCTACATACAAACCTGACCTAGAACTCTCCCTTAGCCTTTTAGATTCATAAGTGCATTTTCTGCTGTAGCTTGTCCCTGTAGAAGAAAATCTTGCATTTACATCTGTTCCTTCTTCCCTTTTAGAAAAACTGTTCCCATGCTGATTCTTGAAATATTTGAGTAGGGTTATGCACACAGCCAACAAATCTGGGCTCTGAAGCCTTGCATTCACAGATGGTTATCTTCGTTGCCTGGCAGGTCTAGCTTACACATTTCTTTAGATCACCTTCAATTTGATGGATAAACACATTAAAGATAGAAAAGTTAAGAATAAGTTTTCCACACATTCCTATTTAGTAATAGCTTCTTGCAGTGGATTGTCTAGCATAGTTTGGACTTGTAAACACTAGCATCCTTTCAGCATAAACTACAGATCTGATGTATTTTTGTTCCTCTGTGCATCATCCTAAATTTAATACAGTCTCTCATCTCTTGGAGCACTTCCTCCAGATGTTCTAAATGCTTCTTTCAAGCAGTGTTAGATACAGGTAAGTCACTAAAATATACAGCTGTATATCCTTTGTATCTCTTCAAAGAGTATCCATTAACCAATGAAACAATACTGGAATGCCTTGTAATCCTAATGAGAGGACAGTAAAAAAAGTGCCCTTTCCTAACTCTCCAAGTTTTAAATGCTGCATTAATTGACGCTTGAGAGAAAGGAATCTACAAATAATCTATCTCTAAATTCAAAGTTCAGGACCTCCAATCTATTCAACTATTTGTCTGTAAAACTTGGACATTCTAGTTGAGGGTCTCTTCATCATCACAGTACATTTATATGTAAGCTATACTTTTTAGGTTTTTCGAAACTTAACTCTCTCATACTTTAGTACTCCATATCTCTCCAGTTTTTCGTAATGCCATTGCTGTTCAAGCTTACTTTCTTGAGATGGTATGGTCGCATGTCAATTCAGCAAATGCTTCAAAATAATTTTTGATCCTTCAGGAATCTTTCGTATTATTTTTGAGCACTGACTGTCTACTCCCTTCTCCTCAAAATGGTATTGTACCTGCTTCAGTCCCTACTGGGCTAGGTCTCCTTCATGACTTCTATGACATTTTACAGTCTCCTGAAGCTTTACTTCCCTGGGTACAGACAAGCAGAAAAAGAAAAGAAACAATACCTCCCTCGTTCCAGAAAGCTACACGTAGCCCTGTCATTGTTAAGGAACACCATCTCTTACAAACTAGCAAAACAAATGCCATTTGCTACTGATGAGCACTGAACATTTCTTCCATGTCTGCTTATTTTTCATTTGCAATTATCTTGTTTCTTCTGCCTTTGTGGATCTTATAAAAAACAATTCAGAACTATTTCTCTCATTTCAACCAGATGATACGTCAAGATATTAATTAAATGTTCATTCTACTCATCTGGCCTTAGCCTCCAAATTTTTCCTTAATATTTTTTTTTTCTTTTTTAACTATTCCAAATGGACTTGACACACACTGGCCAAAGATAAGTTCAAATAATGAAAAGTTTGAGCACACCTACACATATCTAAAAGCCATAAATATCATCATAGAATCATAGAATCATTAAGGTTGAAAAGACCTCAAGGATCATCAGGTCCAACCATCAACCCAACACCACCTAACTCACTAAACCATGTCCCCAAGCACCACATCTACACGTTTCTTGAACACTTCCAGGGATGGTGACTCCAACACTTCCCTGGGCAGCCTGTTCCAATGTCTCATCACTCTTTCAGTGAAGAATTTTTTTCTAATATCCAGCCTAAACCTCCCCCGGTGCAACTTGAGGCCATTTCCTCTTGTCCCATCACTTGTTACTTTAGAGAAGAGGCCACCACCCACCTCACTGCACCCTCCTTTCAGGCAGTTGTAGAGAGTGATGAGGTCTCCTCTCAGCCTCCTCTTCTCCAGACTAAACACCCCCAGCTCCCTCAGCCGCTCCTCGTCAGACCTGTGCTCCAGACCCTTCCCCAGCTTCGTTGCCCTTCTCTGGACCTGCTCAAGCCCCTCAATGTCCTTCTTGTGGTGAGAGGCCCAAAACTGACCCCAGGATTCAAGGTGCAGCCTCACCAGTGCCGAGTCCGGGGGCACAATCCCTGCCACACAATCCTGCTGGCCACACTATTGCTGATGCAGGCCAGGATGCCGTTGGCCTTCTTGGCCACCTGGACACACTGCTGGCTCATGTTCAGCCAGCTGTCGCCCAGCACCCCCAGGTCCCTCTCTGCTGGGCAGCTTTCCAGCCACTCTGCCCCGAGCCTGTAGCGTTGCAGGGGGTTGTTGTGACCCAAGTGCAGGACCTGGCACTTGGCTTTATTGAACCTCATACAATTGGCCTCAGCCCATTTGTCCAGCCTGTCCAGATCCCTCTGCAAAGCCTCCTACCCTCAAGGAGATCAACACACCCACTCAATTTGGTATCTGCTTATGTAAGTCGATCCTGCGTAAAAACAAGGTTCAGTGACTTTATTTAATTTACAATTCTACGTAGGTTTCTGCTTGAAGAAAAATTAGATTATCTTTATGGGTTTTTGGGAGGGAGACTCAGAAGGGAGGTGGGGGTGGGGGGGACTGTTTTTTGGCGCTCCAATCTCAGCCTATCAACAATTTAGGTCCCTCATAAGGTATTCTGAGTTTCAAATAATATAGGATCAGGAAGCGAATGGATAGGAAGGCCTTTCAAGTTCACCTTTAACCATATTTGCTACAAATTATACTCTGTTTTCAGACCACAGTAACAGATCTGTCTGAAACTGCTGAGAGAACAACAGTGGAATAGGTTTTGCTTCCCAGGGCTGCTTTCTGATGCTCAGAATAATTCCCAAAAAACTATTAATACAGGTATATGAGGGGCCATGAAATCCTATGTTTGAATCAGTTTCATTTTTTGCCTTACAAAGAAGTATATGTCCTCTTGCAGGAATTCTTTCCTTATGTTTTTTTTGCATGTTGCCATTGTGATGATTCTACATTAAAAAATTCTACTTGTAGATCAGATTCCTGGTTTATAACCCCATTTTTAATAGTTATTATTCATGGTATGAATATTTAGATTTTCATCACTTTGAACTGTCATAGTTTGAGGGCAGTAATCTTCACCTTAATACACTTCTGCTTGTAGTATCTGATTCCACAGAAATTCTGCTTCTAATTTTTTTTTTACCTTAAAAGATTTTTATTTATGTCCTTACCCTTTATGCCTTATTCTTTCCCTGTTGTTTCCATATTCCCTCAAAAGATCCTGGGTTAATTTGATTTGAGATTTATTTCAGTCACCGTACAAAGACAATTTCTCTACTAAAGGCAGGAAAATAATGTCCTAAAAAAAAAGTCCTGTGGGAGATCTGTAAATTACAATCATCTGCTTAAAATATCACAGACTTATGATGTTGAGTATTTCAAAAATGAATAATGTACTCCAGTCTTTAAGCATGCAACCCCTTTTCTTATTTCTCTTTTGTTTTAAGTAATTCACAGGAAACCATTGACAGAATTTTCTTTCTACTAACTTGCCATTCAGTTATAAGAGGGAAATGTGATTGCATTTGCACGAACTGATTTCTTCTTGGGTTGTGTAATATAATTGATAATTGATTGCTTAATAAGAATATCATACCCTACATACAACAAGAGCAAATAAACAATGCAATAAAAAATTGTAGACGCTCCAGTATACTGTGATGTTAGCTATGCTACTGTATATTCAAGGATTATAGGGGCTCAGTTCTGATTTAAAGAGTGACTTCTTGTGAAAAAGTGATAGACTGACATTATACAGATGGGCTAGTACAAAGCAAAGCCAATAAGGTGTACATCTTTATAGTCTGGTTTTCTGATAGCCACGACATAGTTAAAGAATTGGTGATGGTGTCTGGTTACTGACAGCCTCCTGCCCTTCCTTACTTTTCTCCTTTGTTCTCTCTGATTGACCTCAAGGCTGTACAATTACTGATCTATTTTTTCCATCACCAATCATTATCTATTTCTTATTAACCACTTTTTGGACATTACAACACTGTAATGTGTAATGTACAACACAATCTTTTTACTGTATTTCTTCCTTTAAGTTTTTCAGATTGAAATAGGTGCTGAAGTAATTTAGGCTACAGCAGTAACAAAATGGAAGAGAAGATGGTGAAGAGAATTACCATGAAGAGACAATTGAGTAACCTAGGGTCAGACTTATTAAATCTTGATTAAATATCCCAATAGAAAGCAAAGAATCTTGGGCACAACTCAATTTTTATTTGTGTTCTTTCTTAATCATCCTTGTATTGGATATTAAAATTTTCATAACATAAAATCTGAAGACAACGTAAATACACATACATATTTATACGTACTTATTTCCATGTGTGAGCATGTGTGTGCGTGTGTGTGTGTGTATCTATCTTATTACTAATGAAATCTATGTGCCTAAAAATAATTATCTGTTTCTCTGTCAAGTTTAATTCCTCTTGTCTTGAGTGAGGCATCATTCAATATTTTCATCAGTGACCTTGTTGACTAAGTACAGGGTGTTCTTATTAACTGTTCCAAAAAGCTTAAGCCAACAGGGGTAGCCAATATGCTGCTGGATTGAAAGAAAATTCAAAATCATTTTGAGAATTTGAAGAAACAATTGGATGGAATTCAACACAAGCAAGTGCCAAGTGATTAATCATCTGCATAAACTTGTTTCAAAGGCATCTGGTTAGGTAATAGTTCTGTATAAAAGGATGTAGAGGTTGTAGTAGATCATGATCAGAACATGAGTGAGAATGCTGCCAAAAAAAAACCCAACCAAAGCAAACCACGACAAAAAAAAAATAAAAACAAACCCAGAGATTATCACGAGATATATCAAGGGCAGCATTGCCTCTAAGACACATGGAGTAAATTTTTCTCTCTACTTGTTATCGTTAGGCTTCAGGGCTGAAACACTGGGTCCAGAGAGTATAGGGGAGAGCAATGAGAATGATCAGAGGTCTAGAAAACATGACCTATGAGAAAACATTGAAAAAATGGGAATTGTTTAGCCTGAGGAAGACTGTGTGGATTGAGATAGCCTTCAAAAATACAAAAGGCTGCTGTTCGAAAGAAAGGAATACTTTATTTATGATCATAGTGGATAGAATAAATAATAATGGGTTTAGGTTTCCAAAAGTATAAATTTTCATTTGGAAAAAAATGTTTCAATGTAATATTAGTGAAGATTGCTTGTAAGACTGTGACATCTTTTTTTTTTTTTTTTTTTTGAGCTGAATTAACATCTGTTAGAAACAACTGAGGGAAAGTTGTTGCTGTCTGGGGTATTAAAAGGATGAGGTGACCTACTGAAGTTCCTTCTAGCACTATGGATACATGATTGCAAGATGATTATTTTTCTTTTTACACATTTGTTGTGCTATTCCTGTGAATATAATAGATATAACATGCAGAGATGTTTTTAGTATAGCAGCAGAGCCTTTAAAAAGTACTCCTGTGGGACAAGTAAATGACAGCAGTATTTAAATGTTTTTGCCAAATCTGTACGGATGAGCTTTACTCTGCGTCATACCTCCTAGAAATCAAAACCATCGGGTTGCATCCACAAAGCTGGATAGTTCACACATTAATGCACAGCACTAGAGCATGTAAAACCCTAAATAAAACAGAATTTACAGGAGAGAAGCATCAAGTCAATCCTGCCCTATCTCATGAATTTTTGAGCTTTTTTGAACTTCTTGAAAAGTTCACAAGCCTTTGAGCCAGGCTTACATGGCTCCAGTTAAGTCCCTGCTGTGTTGAGCATGTCAAAATCCATTGAACTGCTGAATGCAGCTGGCTTGATAAACTGAGCTGTTTATTTCTGGGAATTTTATGCATTTGACCAGTTTTGCATTTTTAATGAAATACCTATGACTTAACATGTCAGAAAACAATATAGTAAATGGTGATGAAGTTTGAATTAACTTCACAAATGTCAGTGAAATTTCTTCTGGATTACACTAATGAAACCAACACAGAATCAGGCACAGTTTTCATAAAAAAATAAATCTGTGTTTATTTTTTAAAAATCCTTCATCTCCAAATGCTTTAAATACGTAGTTAAACACCAAGTTGATAGCACACAGCACTGTTCTCCCAAACCCTGGCTTAATTTTCTCACTCTGATTAGCTAGCAATTTGTACAATTACACCTAAATGCATGCAATGCTGATTTCACCACTTGTTTATAATAGCACTAAAGCAGGTACAGAACTATCTGCAATGCTTGTTTACAATATTACTCATAAACAATTTTTTTACACACTCTATTTCAATTTCCCAGCTTGAGTAGCTACCAATCTGCACTAAAACACTCAAGTTAAAAGGAAAAGCTAATTGCTCTGAGTTTTTCAAATCATTTACGCGCAACAGGATTTATTGGTGCTAATGAAGCTCCAGATAAGATGCCTTCTCTCTCACAGCCTTTTTCTGCCTTTCTACTTAATAATGAAGTACACGAAGAATTTCAATATGACAAAGCTTTTTCAGACCTATAGAGTAACTGATCAATCTGACAATGCCCTAAGTCTGTGAAAAATCCACTGAAATCAGTGGAATTGTAGGAATTCTAATTGGGAAACATATTTCAGACTAATTATTTAAAGAAAAATATGCAGCTACAGAAAAAAAATATCCTCTCCCAATTCCAACATATAAGGTTGCTCTTCTTAGCAAAATTAATTTGATTTTGATGCAAATCAGACTTACTAATTCAAAAGCTTCTTTGCTCATGGCTTAATTTTACAGCAGTATTGACAAATGACAAATTTGGGGGTTATATAGTATTTTCCTTTTCTCTCTTCTCTCTCTCTTTTTTTCTTTTTTTTTTTTTACAACAGGGAAAGCAATATTGGAAATTCTAAAGTAAGAGCTCGTAAATATAATTTTTACATAATCTGGTTGCTGTAGTTTGAAATATCCCTTGATAATAGTTTGTTCACCTCAACACAGGCTAATTTTCACTGCCTAATGGCTCTTTCTTTTCTCTGCCTTACTTGATGTGTGATGCCCTGCAATGTGCAACATATTTCTCCTGCTGTGCAATTTCATATTGGTTCAAGAGGTGGGACATAAGCTTCTCGCCACAGCTCAGTTCATGGCTTGAAAAGACAAGGCTTCTGAGACTGGAAAGGCAGAGGCTGCGGAAAATACATAAATCAGGTCTTGGACAAATACTCTTAATCACTGAGAAACTGTGCTAAAACCTTGTACTGGTCAATCTTGCAATACTCAAGTCTATTTGTGAATCTACAATGTAAAAACTACATAAAACCAATTCATTTTTCTAAATGTTTCAGCTTGCCAGAACAATGCACATCTCAGATGTGTAGTCCTGATGTAATGAGAGAGAAAAACAAGATCAAAGTCCAAAAACATGAAGAGGCTGATCTGCCTCTGAGGTGCTTGGCAAGGGAATGGGGAGGCCACCATTTGCCTGGCACTTACAGCATCTGCCTGAGAAGTATGAGACGTGACATATAGAATCGTCTTGGGCTGATGAAGTTAAAAGCCTTAACTGCCTGAAAACTTCCTCAGCTGTCAGTTGTGGCTACCTTCTACCTTTTTCACTGGAGATGGAATGGTACGAATCAAAGATTTTAATAATCAGGCCCAGAAAAATCAAGACGGAATTTGACTTTTTTCCTGAATCTGGCTGGGATGAAGTGAGTTTTCTTCTTAGAAGCCCTGACGGTGCTGTGGTTTGGATCTGTGATTAAAACAGTGTTAACAAACCAGTGTTTTGGTTACTGCTGAGCACTGTTTACACAGTGTCAAGGCCTTTTCTTCTTCTCACACTGCCCCCCTCAAGAAAACCCATTGAAATTATCTTCTTTTCTTCCTTTTCCCGCTCTGCCCCCTAAACAAGTAGGCTAGGGGTGGGCAAGAGGTTAGGAGGGGACACAATTTGGGACAGCTGACCCAAATTGACTGACGGGATATTCCATACCATAATGTTATGCAATAAAAGGTGAGGAAAGAAAGAGGGAGTGATGGTTGGAGTTATGGCCTTTGTCTTCCCAAGTAACCATTATTTATGATGAAATCCACTGACTTGGAAATGGCTGAACATCTGCCTGATGATGGCAACTAGGGAATGAATTATTTATTTTGCTTTGCTTGCACATGTGGCTTTGCTTTTGTTATTAAACTGTCTTTATCTCAACTCACAAGATTTGTCTAACTTTTGCTTTTCTGATTCCCCTCCCCATCCTGCTGGGGGAGATTTGCATGGGCAGCTGTGCGGGGTCTTAGCTGCCAGCTAGGATCAACCCACCACAACTTTGTAGCCAAGCGATGAGGGCTGAGATGAATTTGAGAAGCATGCAATACTTCTCCATACCACAAAGTGGATAGATTCTTTAAGGATCACACAGGTCACTGACAATATTTTAAGTCCATGAAAAAAGAAAACTGGATTGTTATAAAAAAAAATTAAGAGTTTTAAGCTATTGGCCAGATACCAACTGGCACTGTTAAACACTTGCACTCATGAGGCTGAAAGTTGTTTTTCAAGTAGAGAGGCTAGAGGTTTTTTCCACTGATTTATTCATAAGTAGAATATGTCCCTGATGTGTCAAAGTCACCGGAGAACAGCAAATAGAAATTCATAAGTGAAGTTTTTCAGAATTAGAATACAGAAGTTATCCTCTTAAAATTGTTCAGGATGTTTCCTAGAAAATGTATGAGATGGGATGCATGTATAAGAAAAGAAGTATCCTTTGGTATACAGATGATAATAAACATTCATTAAGAGTGCACTGGACTCAACAATGTTACTTACACATTGGGAGGAATAATCTTATCAGTAACTAAATACATTATGATACCTAAACCCCAGAAAAAATATCACAGCCACTGTCGAATTACTGTTCATTTTGATATGACCTCAGAAATATCTTACTTCACTCAGACAGACCAAATGTCAGCGGTTTTCCAAAGTATTAAAGCTTTTCAAAAGAAATATAGTGATGACATTAGAAATTAATGTGATAAGCACTCAGTTTCAGTAAATCCCATCCTGTTAAAATGTCAACAGTTAGGCAAGAAAGACCAAACTATATATGTTCTAATATGAATTTGTACCCAGAATGAAATTTTACAGTTTAGAAATATTGCCGAATAACTCTTTTCAAGTAAATGAAATGAAATTATATTTGCAACCTTTACTTTTTTCTATTTGTCAGCCTTTTCTACTTACGTTAAAAGCTGGTTACTCTTTCAAAACTCCATAAAAAAACTAAATAATTATAAATAATCTAAACAAAGACTAGTTACAGATGCTGTGGTAAAGAACAATAGTACAAGAAATGGGCTATAGCTTCAATTACAGAGGACATCAAAGGAGATATTTTAATTGTCCCTCCAACATTAAAAAAAAAATTATAAATCTCTACGAAAGTGTAAAAGGAGCTTAAAGTTACAACATGTGATGTAGTTGTAGTTGTTTCAGGAAGCACACAGACAATCGTGGAAGCTGATAGTCTTTGTCAAGTAGTTCATCACGAGTTGTACAAAGGAGCAAACTATCTGACAGTTTTATGAAAACTCGAGTCAGATGTAAGTACAACACAATAATGCTAAGACACTAACTGTCAATAAGAAAAGCTGAAGAGAAGAATAAAAATAGAGTACATGACTGTCGGTGACACTACCTGATGTTAGACACCGAGGGATTTGAGCTTCCTGGAATCTGAGCTTTGTTCACTAAGTGTTGAATTAAGACTTGGAAAATAAATGTGTGCAATTTGCAATTCCCCCACCCTTCGTACCCTATATCCAGAGAAATTATTCACACAGTAAAAAAAAATAATGAAAATAACTAATGACATTGAAGATTTTAGAATTTTTCATTTCCAAATAGAAATAATTATGAGAAAGTGTGTTGATACCAAGAGAATCAAAAGTCTAACAGTGCATATTATCAACAGACCTGTGTAAATTAACTGACAGCAAGCTCAAGTAAGCTTGGGAAGGAAAAGCTGGAACATATCACAGGACTGGGGGTCACAAAAAGAACTTGCTTAGACATTGCAATAACACTTTACAGGCATCTTGGTTGAATAGCATACATTCAAAAGCAGGGCTTTATTTGAGAACAGGCCTCTTCATTGTCATGTATTTCACAGACTGTTAAAGTTTGTAAATGAGAAAAAATAGTATTTTTTTCTGTTAACGACCCAGTTTTATTATAGAAAACTATATGCATGCTGTTGGGCTGCTTCAGCAGCCCATGATAGAAATAGTGTTATTCTAGAATCTGTTTCAGGGCCTTTGTTTCAAGACTCAATTTATTCTTTAAACAGAACAAATCCAGAAGGAATACAAATCAATGTTGTTTCCTTATTAAAAAAAAAAAAAAAAAAGCCGTGGTCTCTGCAAGGACTTTTCCACTTGTTTGTTTTTTATACACCCTCTCAAAATAATCCCTCTTACTTTAAGAATTTATAGCATCCTCTGACAGACAAGGAGTACTTAATCTTCTTTTGGGCTATTTTACCCTGCCCCAGAGTATATGTCCAGACCGCAAACAAATGAAAACGTGTTTTCACTTTCAGTGTCTTAT
Organism: Pterocles orientalis; assembly: GCA_011057875.1. Lineage (NCBI taxonomy): Eukaryota > Metazoa > Chordata > Aves > Pterocliformes > Pteroclidae > Pterocles > Pterocles orientalis. The sequence continues at coordinate 2,433,825 of WKFP01015235.1, read as the reverse complement.
CTCTGTTATGTAGCTTAAGCTAAATTAAGATTAAGACCTATTATTAAAGTTTAGAGTATCCTCAAGTATTAAAGAAAAAATCTAACTATAGAAAAGAGATTTTTAAATTACCTCTAGCCCTCAACCACAGCTATTTATTCCCTAGTGAACATTTTCTCATCGGTTGTCCATTGTCATTCAAACAGTGCAAAACACAATAGGTTTCCAATAGAATAGAGGCACAATAAAAAATGTATAGTTGTCCTACTTTCTTAATATGCACTATTAGATGGTAAAATGCATCTCCATGTATCTCAGAGGCAGGTGCCTACAGACCAGTAACGCAGTGATTAGGAATATTTCAAAATGAAAGGAATAATGTGAAAGAGCATATACACATACAGAATCGGATACCACTGAGAGGCCCAGTTCGCTTAGTCAAAATTTCTCTTATGCTACTTGATTCTCGTTGCCTAATTTGAACTTTAACGATAATTTTTCCCAACTCTACATAAAATTTCTGTGGTTTTCTCTCAGTACCCCCCCATCATCCACTTAGTATAAAATAAGCGGAATCTGCACATTGCACCTGGAGACTGATGTGGGACTACATTACGCTCTGACCGAAGAGCATCTTTTTGAAGAAAGGGTATGCCAGTTCCTAAAATTATTGTATGGACTAAGTTCTTGAAAACTTTGTTTAGCTACAGGTCACTGAAAAAGAGCAGGAACTCTGTTGTGTGGACCATTGAGCTCTCCAAGACTTCTTGGCATGATTCAGTGCACTGTGCACACAGAATATGTGTCTGTTAAGAGCCTGGTGCTGCTTGTCTGGTGTTAGATGCTCTTGAATATGATTGATGTGGGAACCTTATTAATGGAAATTAATTTCCCTTAATGTGGAAATGAACACTTACAGAAGATCTTGTCCAATTCATTGACACCCAGTTAGCTCCCTATTAACAATCTATCTGAAGATGGAAAAAGACACAGCACAAATACGCATAAGTTATATTATTTACACTTTTAATCTGGAAAAAATAAGCTTTCATGGTGTAATGCAATATTATTTTTTCAGAAACAGGGCAGTTGTTCAACAGAAACATAACAAATATCCTTTTGATCTTTATCGTTATTATAGTGAAGGAGAGGGAGCATAGGAGTGTGAACTTTTTAGTTGATTTAAAAATAATTGCTTTTAAATCATCTTTTAAAATGTTGAAATTCTAAATGATGCTGAAAAATAATGATCCAAAAAGAAGCAAAAGGTACGCTGGGAAATAATTCTAAAAAATTGTTGACTCTTTTGTCAAGAAAATTGGTCAAGCCAACATAGCCAGGAGAGTAGCAGAAAGTGCAATAAATATAAGGCTGTGAACATAATTTTTTTCCCCATTCAGACACATGAAATTTAAGCTTTGCATCCTCTGAAGCAAGCTGGATTGCATTGTTTGACCTAATTGTAGATTCAACAACATTTTACTGAAGTAATTTAAAACCCTGGCATTATTTTCTTTTAAAAAGAAGAGAACAGAAGGTTAGGAGTGTTCTTGTGTTTTAATAAATCTCCTGTGTAATGGAATGATACAACTACTACAGAAACCAGGCTGTTTCTTTTGACATTCAATTCAATATATTTGTATTCATTTCATATTTACAGTTTGCTGATTACATTTCATGTTTACAGTCCACTAATCTGTAGGTTTTATATTGACAATAAAGAATTACATAAGAAAGGTTTTTGGAAAACTGGAGATCTGGCAATGAAGTAGAAGGGTGATAGATTTTATGAAATTATGATTCTGTTATCCAAATGGTGTTCTCAAAACAGCTGGCAGTAATTGACAGTACTGGCTTGTGTAGCTGAGACTTTCAAAGGTGGCACAGGGATCAAGCTCCAAGTTCCCACTGACACCCATATGCCTATTTTTTTTTTATTTCTTTTTAAATTTTTATTATTTACAGGCAACATTATACAACAAATAAATAAGTGAAGACTTCCATAAGTAAACCTCATGATGATGGCATTCCATTTTTATTTATCTTCTCTAATTACCATTTTCAGTGTTTTCTATACAACCAAAAAGAATTATGGTATTTTCCTAATTTACAGGGTTTCTGACAAACAGCTTTTGCAGCAGTACAATATGTAAAAACATTTTTTCAGCATCACAAAGGTTTTATTCCTGCTTAGCCTAAAAAGAACAAGACCAAAACACTTGGGCAAGTTAGCAGAAGTAGTTCTTGAACACAACTATTTGATACCCACAGATCCAAACTGGATATTGGAGGAACAATTTGGTGGCAATTTACCATTCCCAGATCTCAAATTTCAATGAATTGTCTACTTGCCTAAGGATGTTTCCCTCTCTTTCTCCAGAGGCATTATGAATGGGATTTCTCTCACCTAACTGTAGATGTTTATACTGTAAGATCATATCCCAGGCTTTTACATGTTAGAATCAGTCCACAGTTAGCTGACAAAAATTTAGTTTTGATAAAATACTTTAATCTCTGCTTTTGAATTAGATGCATTTTCTCTTGTGTTTTTCTGCTGATTTTCTCCATTGACCATAATGAGAGTCTAGTGTGGCTAGTTCACACAGAAATGTCTGCATTTGGGCAGATGAGTATGTCCTACCATGATCCAAAAGAACTGTAGTTTCTATATAACTAGATCCAATAGTACCTTCAGCAATAAGTGTAAAATCTAACACCATCCTTCCTCTCCAGGTGCAACAGGTCATTCTTCCTGATCCTGCTAGGTGCTCCTAGCCAGAGCTTTCTACAGCAGCGTACTGCTGATCTCTGCATGGAGGATACAGGATGCACTCGGGAAGACCCTCAAAAAAAGGTCATATGTTCTGTCATTATAGAGTATGGAACCAGCGTAGTGGAAGAATAAGCAAAATTATTATCTTACGCAGAAGTTTTAATATGTTTGAGACCAGTAAATAATAGATTATTTTTGTTTCAAAAACTGTTTAAATATTGATTTTTAACCATTTTATTACAACTATTTGTGGTGCTTCTGTGACAGCAATCTTTCTAGAAGCTCTGAACAATACTTATTGAAAATAATAAATGATATGCAATCATTTCAATGCAATATGATAGACTCATAGAACAGTTTGGGTTGGAAGGGATCTTAAAAGATTATCTAGTCTAACGCCTCTGCAATGGCTAGGGACATCATTTGCTAGATCAGGTTGGTCAAAGTCCCATCTATCCTGACCTTGAACTCTTGCAATGATGAGACATCGACAACTTGTGTGGGAAACCTGTTCCAGTATCTCACCACCCTTGTTGTAAAAGATTTCTTCCTTATGTCCAATCTAAATATATTCTCCTTCACTTTAAAATCATTGCCCCTTGTCCTTGGTAAAAAGTATCTCTCAGTCTTTCTTACAAGCCTCCTTTATATATTAAAAGTGAGGTCTCCCTGAAGCCTTTTCTTCTCCAGGCTGAAAAACCCCAATTCTGTCAGGCTTTCTTTTTAGGAGAGGTGTTCCAGCCCTCTGACCATTTTCATGGCTCTCCTATGGACCCACTCTCACGGGCCTACACCTCTCTCATACCGGGGACTTCCCAGCTGGAAGCAGTACCCCAGGTGAAGCCTAATGAGAGCAGAGTAGAGGGGAAGAATCAACTCCCTTGACTTTCTGGGCACACTTCTTTTGATGCAGCCTGATCTACAATTGTTTTTTTGGGCTGCAAACACACGTTGCTGGCTCATGTCCAATTTTTCATCCACCAGTATCTCCAGGTCCTTCTCCACAGGTCTGCTCTCAATCCATTCATTCCATAGTCCATATTGATGCTGGGGATTGTCCTGAGTTAGGTGCAGGACTTTGCATTTTGGCCTTGTTGAATTCCATGAGATTCACATGGGCCCCCTCATCAAGTCTGCAGAGGTCCCTCATCAGCCCTCAAATTTCAAGAAACAATGAGACAAATTTTTGAGTGTAACAAGACTGGCTTAAAACACAAGACTAAATGCTAACAACTTCCAAATCCTTTTAATTGTCCTCCAATACTTCATGGTTTTTTTAATTGTCTCTCTATCCATGAGGACAAGAAAGTATTTCATATTTGTTTTTAAATAAAACTCAGCTTTTACGTAATTTGCATTTCTAGAATGGCTGCAGCTATCATCAAAGAACTAAATTTAACAATATGATAAATTAAGAGCATTATCAATATCAAATTGGGTATACTGGAGAAAGGGCAATGCAAACCATTTTGTTAAGTATCTGCATGATCCAATAATGGCTGATGGTTTGGAGAGAAGAAAAATCTAGATAGAAATTCATCCAGAAACTACAAAACAACAAAGGTTTCAATTTCCCAATCACTTGCATACTCAGCTAAGTCAGTTCCCTCAGGTAGTTTCAATGAAGCTAATAGAACTGTTAGTGAAGACATAGCTGTCTGCAAGACTGGGGCCATAGAGGGCAATTCTATTTTCTCTAATAGACAAGGTGAGAACAATTTTATTACACAAACAGGAACACATTTAGAAAATAAGTGGAGCAGACAGTTGCCACCAATTAACATATTATAAAACATGTTGTAAGACTGATTTTATTTCCCTCTTTGCTCTGTGTAAATATTATTTAGATATTTTTTAAGTTTTTCAAAGGCCAAACTCGGAATTTTTGTTGCAGAAAGGCAGAAGTAGATTAGGTTCAAAGAGCATATGGCCCTATAAAGCACTGAATGAAACAGAAGGAAAAGAGGTACAAACATATGGGCTGATATAAAATTACCACAGCCTGCACTTTAAAAACAGTAAGTGACTAAATGAGTACAATTGAACAAAATATTTCTACTAGAATAAATATTTATTAACAATATTTAAAAAGTTCAGAATTGACGCTAGAAATTGTGTGTTGCAGGATAAGCTGTAGGAACATACGATTCATTTACAGTAAATACTTCTTTCAGAAAATTTACAAAGGGAAGCATTGGAAGAGCCTTCATCAAAAGTTTCCTTTCTGGTCAGTAAATAAAGTTGAGTTAATTCTACCATTATCTGATGGTTTTGTTTTCCAGAGGGAAAACTGAACGCATCTCTCTTGGTCATTTTGAATGATGAATATCAAAACCCAAGGCTTTAGTCATTCTGTCCTTTCAGCATAGGGGAGGAAGAAAGCCATGCCACGAGGACATCTCATTGTCCCTTGAGTGCTCTCCAGTTTTCAGTGGGAACTTAGAAGGAGTGCTTCTCACTGCATGTTATTCACCAAGCGTGCACAGGTGTCCAGGATGAGCGTAACAGCACCAGTGTTTCTGTACCCATTCAGCAAACTTGTAACTTGTCTGCAGACCCAGAAGTGCCTTTGAAACAGTTCCTATAAGACAGATGGGCACAACCATTAGGCCCAAATTCCAAAACCAGGAGATGCACAAGAGGGAAAACTGAATTTCTGAGATTTTTTTTTTAAATAAATCTCCAAAGCTAATAAATCCCATGAGAAAATCTTGACTCCCTTCTTTTTTCCTGGGACTCCCAGTAAGGAGTATCCTGGACTTAGACATACGTAAGCTCTCTCTAATGCTCCCTGCTCTCTGGGCCTTTCCAGCTGTTCTCTGATTATTCTCAATGCTTGACTGCTTCTCTCAACTATTCACCCTCATCCTTTGTGACAGACCCTTTATCTTTGATGCTGTGATTTTCTGCTATGTCTTTTTTCACCTTTTTGCCTTTCTCAAAACTCTCAGACTCAAGAACTAAACTTCTCTCTCAGATTCTATCAGCAGGGACTTAGGAGTTTCAAAGAAAATTATGCTCAGATGAAGTTGATGCAACACTTAAGCTCTTAAAACAGACTAAAGCTTAATATGTGTAAAAAAGACTTTCCCCACACCACCAAATTACACTTTTAGTAAGCACTAAAATGTGTAAGTTTAATAGGTAACATAAGTAAAGCAGCAAAAATTATATGCTTTTGTTTTGGTATCACACAGCAATGGTAAGCTAATCTTTAATATGTTGTCCTAAAATATCTCAAGATCTCTTAGAAGATCTTCCATTGGTTGCAAAATTTTTAATATTTCTTTATTTTGCAAATTTCTGAAAGCCAGGAAAGGAATCAATATGTCCCTCTCTTCACCCACTCTTTCCACAATCTCTGCATTGTCATGATCAGGTTGTTTCCTCATCCTTCAAATATTGATGAACAAAGGCTGCCCCAGGACATGATTATTACTGTGGAATAGACTGCACCTAGGGTTACCTTAAAAATACCATAGGGGGTTGGGTTTGTTTTTTCAAGAAAACGTAAGTAATTGTAGCATTGTTTACTATGCAAGGTGCCGTGTCCCCTCAGTGTCAAAGGGAACTTTAGGGCTGCTACAGGAAAAGAGGATTGCTTACGCTTGTGTATCCTTATAGCTGCTACCTACAAGTTCAGTTTATTTCCCTTGCAACTCTGTGCATGAAATTTCTTCCTAAAAGAGGTGGGCAAATTCTTTTTGCCTTGATCTATTTTAACTCTTAGGAAAATGAGTAACCTCTCTAAACACCCTGTTGCCTGTGTCCTGACAAACTATTCTTGCATTTGCTAAACTTCAACAAAACTTTTTTTTTTCTGTGCCTCAGATGGCTGCTGAAGTTTCTGTTTATGAGGAAAAATATCAAAGTCCTCCACAGTTGCACAGTATTCCTTTTTTTTTTTTTCCCCCCCCCTACTTGGGAGGTGTTTGTAGGACTATAGTACGTATTTAAAGTTGACACTTGTAGTGTACACAGGAACACAAAGGTAGCAGTGGCTCCCTTTTAGCCAGTTTTTTTAGGTTTAATTACTCTTTCTTAAAAAGCAATTCTTTTGAGAGGAATTTTTAGGTTTTGAACCAGACAGCAGAGTGCTGTGGATTTTGTCACTGGGTCCAAAATTTCCTGCAGCTGCCATGGGAATTCTTAATGTGCTGTGTTAGCCAATGTCATCAGTAGTAAAGGAAGGACCACACAGAGTCAACATTTAATTTAAAATCTGCACTTACTCGAGCTTCAAGCTTTGCCAGAGATCTGGGGAAAAAAAACTATCCTTGGGCATGGCCAGCCGGCAACAGGTTCTCCTCATCCTGGCACCTTGGATCTTCTGTAGCAGTTGTGTGTGGGTTTGTGTGGGGGGTTTGTCTGGTAGCAGGAAGGGGCCACAGCAATGGCTCCTGTAAGTAGCTGCAAAAGGTTTCCCCGGACTCCAGCTCTGCTGGCAGCAAAGGAGGGGCTGCAGTGGTGGCTCCTGTCAGTGACTGCTCAGGATTCACCCCCACCCCTGGCTCCAAGGGTTAAATAACCAGGAGGGGGAGTGGGGGAGGGAGTCCCACCCATCTAACCCCTGTGAGAAACTGCTGGAAGTTTCCCTGGCTCCAGGATGGACCCATCCCAGGTGAGGACTGAGACGATCGGCGCCTCTGCCGATAACATAACAAGCATACAAGCCTTTACTGTTAGAGATTTACTCTTCTAAGCAATGCAAATTGCTTTTTTTTCCTCCCTTATTTTTTGCTTGATTCCTTTTTAAGATCCATTTACCTACTGATACATAACTAGACTTTAATTATAGAGCATGTTAGTTAGAGTGAGTTTGCTTTTTACTAGGGGCAGTAATATTTCAGAACCTCTGTGGTCAAAAGCAACACTTATTTTAGCCTAAATGCTCCCCTATATAGTAGACCTTGCTCCTTTAAATTAGAATGATCTTGTTAATGTGTAGGTATAGTTTGCTTTTTTCTGTAAGAACTTTTGGTCACAAGATTACACAAGGAACACAGATTAAGCCACGAAACTTATCCCAAGTACTTAAAGAAAAAATACCATTAGCATAATGGTATAGGAACATGCTATTTTTAAATTGGAAATGATCTATAATTGCTAGAAGAGTAGATAAGATGTTAAGTGCAAAAACATAGCAGAATTTCTGATCCAGAATAATTTAGTTCACTTTATCTCACTGCCTTGGGCTCCGTTAAATAGCATCACATATTGTTCAAATTGGCCATTTTAAGAACATACACATTGGGAGAACTTCCGACAAAGGCGAAAACTGTGGAAATAACAGCCATTGATAGGTCCTCAGGAAAAGCCACAAAACTGAAAAGGACATGATTTTTTCTGTCTTCACTGCCCGCAGAACAGATTTATTCTCCTTCAGGTTTATTTTTTGTTTTCTCATCTTCTCCCCAACATTTGCCTGAGATCATTGTGAATGAGCTACCTTCAAAATTCATTCTTGTTTCTTCTGTCTTATCTGAACTTCACTCACTCCACAAACACTAGTATAGTTCTGGACCTTAGCATCTTTTCTAACCCGAACACTCAAAACTTCTCTCAAATAGTGTTTCTGTCTAAAGAGTTAGTTTCAATTTCCTTTGTTAATTTGATTCTGTCTTCTTGAGTGTATTGAAAATAATTTATTTCCTTCAGATTTTCCTCTATTATATTCTTCCTCAGTTATTTGGCTATGCTGTAAAGCTTGAATCTAATTATCAGACAGTATTTATCTGTGCATCCAGGCTACTCTATAATAACTATTTATGCAAATATTCCATTCATTATTTTAAACATCCAAACCTGACAGACTAAAAAAATATACAAAGAAATGTCCAGTGTTTATGACCTTTACCTGAATTATAAATAAGTGTTAAATGTCTTTGATAGGGTTTTTTTTTTTTGTTATTTAAATGGCACAACAGAATCTGAGCCAAGAAGCAAGCAAGGTATAAATAAAAAAAAAAAAAAATCAGTATAGCTCCTAATTCTGGTAGCTAAAGGAAAGGCAAATAAAATATATGCCAGTTTCTCCAGATAACTGAGGACCTTTACCCCATTTTGGAAGAAGTGGGGAGACTGAGTGTAGCTTGTGCATATTTCTACGTCCATGGGCTTGAGCAAAACATCATGGAGTTAGTGTCCAGCTATGGGTAATTCTGTACAGAAATCCAGTCCTAAGACAGCACTTTAATTTTCTTAACTCTCCTGAAAATAAAAGAGAAAAAAAAAGAGTTCTTCAGAAAGGCTTAGACACATATACCAAATGATTTCAAAATGGAGAATAGGTAGGACCATTAACGATGATTTGTAAAAGTTGCGTATGTGATAAAGATAGTGATGTCAGCACAATAACCTAGCAGTACCGACACAGCTCAAACCATTACCCAAGGTCAGTTCCTCAAATGCAAGATTTTAGTGTGGAGTATAAAGTAGTTGAAACAATACATCCACGCGTGCCACGCAATCACAGACATGCACACACATGCGTACACCCGTTCCTTTCACTCACCTGTCCCTGCTTTCTGAGGAAGCACTGCGTTGTATTTTATCAGGGAAAGAGGAAAACGCCACTTCTGCAGGCTGAGGTGAGCCTGGAGTGACTTATCGCCAGTAGCAGCTGTACGTGTGAGACTCCGACGATAGTCTGAAAGCAGGACAAGTGTGGGTTTAGCTGCTGGCGGAGGAAAAAGGAAACAGGGAGGCTGCGGCCCAGTGGCCTGCCAAATACAAGGCACGTGTACCAGTAGGAGAAGAGAGCCAAATGTGGTTGACCTACTTCTATCTGATCTGCTTTCACACTGTCTTATATCCAGTTCTTGAAAGCAGTGGATGTTTTCAGGGCCCTGAGTGCATTCCCCGCCGCCCTCAGGGTTCAGCTGCTCGGGCTCAGGGCCAGCTTTGAAGATGCTCCTCTCTGGCGATGAGAAGCCTCGGCAGTGGCCTTGCCCCCTGCACCGCAGAGCTGCTGTTCGGCTCAGGCTCTTGTGCTTGATCTCTGCCTGAACAATACTGCGGGTGTGCTTGTGACCAGTCCCTGACTCTGACCCAGAACCTAACTTGCAGACAGGATTTTGTGACTTTCTGGCTTGACCTTGGGACTGCTTCATCTCTATGGACCTGCCCGACATTCCGGACTCTTAGCTAAACCCAGTGACCACTGCCAGAGCTGCTCGCCTGTGTCTGTCCCGTGTGGACCCGCCACTGCCTGCCTCCAGGTCACTGCCCTTGCAGGAGCCGCCTGCTCTTGCTGCTTCCTGGCAGCTGTAGTAACTGGAGCAGCATAAGCATCCGCTTAGCAAATGCAATCACTTATGGAGCATAAATGCCCTATAAATGCCAGGTGGAAGGTTAATAATAAATAGGCACGAACAAAATAACCCTGTCTAATGTAAGGAGAGCACTAGATGACTTGAATCCCTCTGTGCCTACTCTGTAATGGGTGGTTGCCTAGTCTGTAGGAAGGGGGTTGAGTTGGTCTGATTTTGCTTCATTTTCTACCTGTCATACTGCCTAAATAAAGGAGCCTGAATGATGAGGCCAGCACGGAAGTGACCTGGTGACTGCATGTACTGGGGTCCCTGAAAGATGGGAGGATGCTGGAGCTGCTGGCCATTGCCCAGTGTGTGAACAGCTGTGCTCTGGAGTAGGCAGCAAACAGAGAGGTCCCTGCAAGATGCTGAAGGGAGCAGCAACAGCTTTCGTATTAGAAAGGCCATATGTTTCTGTGTATGGCACATTCTGCATCAATCACTTATATCACATCTAGAAAAAATTCCAAGATTCTGGCAGCCCCAACATTTGTGATATTGAAGAGCTTGTGATTAGAAAATTTATATGAAAACAGAAAAAGAAAAATCTTTTTGCAGAAAAAGAAAAAAAAAAAGAAGTAAATGCAGAACACCCAGTGGCAGAATTGTCTCATTACTGTTGTGTCCTTGATCCAGCTGTATAAAACTGGGACTCTCAGGGAATTCCCTGCCGTCCTCTGAAAGCTCAAAGACTTTAAACTTGCGGGTTTTCTGTCAGTGTACTGACCTGAGTTGTCTAGCCTGAATCGGGGCATTAGTCTTCATTTAGCTGAGATCACTGGCTATGATCTCTGCTGCTGTACAACCACAGTGAGGAGTTCAGCGAGAGTGACAAACAGTTCTACGTTTCAGCCTAAAAAGGAGAAAAGATGAAAGAATTACCCTAATGGGAAAAGAGGCGAGAAATCTAGGTAGGAGAAGCCTGCAAGTGAAGCCTTTTTTGTTTCTATATTCTGTTCAGGGCTATTGTGGGAGAGAATAGGATTTTTTTCTAGCTTTGGACAATGTTACAATGCTGACTTATTAAAAAGAGAATGTAATCCTTCTCATGATAGTGGTTCTGCCTCACAGGCAGATAGGTTAAGCACACATATATAATGCATTCTCTGAAAAACAATGCACCTGATGTCAGGTCACATGAATGAATCATGAGTATTTATCAGTATGTCTGAATATTTATAGCAGAAAAACAAGATTTGTTGTATAAGGTACTGTGCTCTGTGTCAAATAAACTTATCAAACTAGTAGGCAGTCTAATACTGCCACCACCGTAGATGCCTGATTTTTGTTATATGTTATATATTAAAAATAACATTCTATTTTTTTGCTTTAGATACAACTTCTGCTGTAGCCTCTAATGAATCTGTAGGAAATCTGCATGTCACTTCCTTTACTCCAGCAGTAATCATAAATTACCTCGTGTCAAATACATTGAGAGTCCTCTACGGGTTTCATTCATTATTTGGCTGTGTATATACCTGCGGCACAAGCAGTGTTCAGTTACCTGGGGTCATTTGCATTCATAGGTATTCTGTAGACCTGTCATTTATAAATACCTAGGGTCCTTGTACACTCAAGCATAAACTGTTCATTATAGCTCCAATCATTTCACACTTATTAAAGTCAATAAAATACTGCATAAAAGATTGCCTAAGAAAAATGTACACCACTAAAATACTCAAACTTACGTATAATCTCTTTTTAAACATTCAAATAAGCGCTCGGTGCCTGAACTAAATATATCTCTTGTAAAGGCTTCAGAGACTTTCAAATGCCTTTATATGAAAAATGGAAATTTCTTAGTTCAAATTTGTTTATGCTGAGGTTCTCTAGGCTTGCCTTTGAGATTTAAAATCGTAAACTACTGAATTATATTCAGAAAGTTCAATTCAAAGAGGAGAATAAAGAAATCAGCTGTAACAACTGAAAATTCCCTAAGACCTTGCCATTTTTCCAATGTTTAAAAAAAAAAAAAAATCAAATAGGCTGAGGGAAATAATTTAATATAATTAGGGGAGATACGTTCAGATCTTGCTCAGATTACTAATTTGTTTATGAACAACATCCAAAATTCCCACATTTTATAACACTATTCCAGCTATTATTATTTGGCTTAAAAATAAGAAAAGAACCTGCATCTTAAATCAAAATAACATTTAAGTAGAAAAATGTGTGAACAGCTTTATTTGTTAAGCTTTAGACATACTGTCTCCAAGGTATCTTAAAACACATGCTTTTGCAGACTTTCCACAAATGCCTGAACAGATTATTTTTTTTAAGAATCCCCATCCTTTTATATTACATTCATATCTTCCTTTGGTTTAAGATAAATGTTTCACACTACTCAAGTTTTATCCATGACCAACTGCTGATAACAGCTTATTCAACCTCCCCATAGATTTATCCTCAATATTTTTCTTACATAAAGAATGATCTGCCACATAGGAATTCAGGGTTTCTGTTGGTCTTAGTTTTCTCTTTTTGTTTTATGGGAAATAACCATGGTAAAGAGGCATGGTCACTTATAGCTGCAAAGGTCCACCTGTTAAATAATAATTTAGCTGCTATAAGGACCATTATAGGCCATCTTATTTCTTCCACAGTAATAGAATTTTCTTATCTTGCTAACAGCTGCTTTGCTGCTATTATAAACAAGATACTTATCTTCTTCAAATATCAAGCTTAATGCTGCCTCAACACATTTGCCCAAGCCCTGTGTTTGGATGGCAAATGATAAAATAAAATCTAGATTTCTAAACATCATTTTTAGCATAATTTGTTACATCTGTACAAGCCCTGTCACAGCCCATTGCACTTTATTTTATTTTCTTGGTTGTGGGTTTGGGGGAGGGGGGGGGGGGGGGGGGTGGGG
>WKFP01015235.1:2307951-2409030 GCA_011057875.1 Pterocles orientalis | reverse complement strand
TTGGGGGGGGGGGGGGGGGAGAGTGTTGTGGATTTTGTTATTTAATGTGTCTGTCAGAAAAAAGAAAATGTGGGTGTAAAATGAAACACATTTTCTCTATTATCTTATGAATCATAAAAGGAAGACCTTATCTGTTAACTTTTTCTGTGGAGGTGGTTAGTCACAGACAGCCTTAATTCTTCTTGATCATGGCCTGCCACACCTCACGTACTGATTTTCTCGCAGTCCAAGAGATACTTTTCTTGATGTTCAGTTTGCTATTGGCTATACAGAATTAACATGCAGATGCTCAGTATTTTTTTGCAGGGCTTTGTGTAATGTGATAATAACAGCAAGAGAGGTTGTTGCAAAATCTTAAACACCTACTGCAAAAACCCGCAATGATATAGCCTCTTCTAGATTCCTAGAAAACCAGGCAGAATTCTTGGTAAAGGAGCGAAGTTGAGAGGAGTGAAAAATTCTGTTTAAAGATAACTTATGAGACAAGAAAAAAATAAATTGTACACCAAAGAGACTGTCTACTATGAGTTTAGCAGCAGCTGCTAAATGGTGAAATATTTGTTTTGTTCTTAGCCAAGATATCAGATGGGTTTGCCTGACAAAATGTGGATGTTCCACTCTCAGGCTTGGTCTCCCTCTCTGATGTGAATTAAAATGAAATATTGTTGCTGTTTGTTGAGAATGTCTCAAGGCATTTCTTAACTCTGTGTATTATAATTTGAAGAATCTTTCCATGGTTTCTTATTTTTGCTCTATTATTTTCCCTCTGCATCTCTTCTGTTGTTATATAACTCATTCTGTCCACACTATAATTGTAAAAGTGGCTGTCACCATTAGCTTAAGAGAGTGGGGCAAGATAAAGTCAAGTCAGCAATGATTAAACTAATACTGTGGATAATATTTGTGATTTGAACAATAAAGGCTGAGCATAAAGAATAACTAATCTATTTTCCTCTGCCATTGTCTACTATGAAACAATATAATTATGTATGTAGTATATATGCAGGACAGAGAATAGGTTGATGAAGCTGGAAATTATTAAATTATCTTTCATTGACAGGAGGTCACTTCTTGTTGTTGAACCCAGAAAGGAAAGGAGGATGATTAAATGCCCATGGACCCTCACAAACACACCAGTTCCAAAAGGCAAAGGTACCCATCTCTAAGCACTGCCTTCTCTTCAACTTCTGAATCAGAGTTTGCCTGTAGGACAATTTTGATCCTTCTTTGTTCTTCCTCCTAGTCAAGAGCATGAATTGTTTTCCCCAAGAGAGAAATTTACTGTCCAAATTCACTGTATAACAACCTTATTTTCAGGTGAGTCCTGTCACGGGTAGAGAAAACAACCCACCTGTTGCAAGATCAGGGACTGAAGCTGCCTTCAGACACTTGTCTGAAGAGAAGTAAGCAGCCAGATCAGGAAATCTGTCAGTACTGCTTCTAAGTGAGTCTTATCAGGGATGGCTCAGTAAAATATTGGAGTGTCCTAAAAGGAAATTAGAAAGGATGATGCATTAGTTGTGTTTAGCTGCCTCTCAAAGGCAGTGCTTTTGTGGTTTCTCCAACTTCTCCTTTGATTGTAAGCTACAAATAATTAATAAACAGTTCCTACGTATTCTCTTGTCTTTCCTACATGATTATATCTGTACAGAAAGAAGATTCAGGAATCTTGTGACATCTTATCAAGAGCAGTTAGTGATTTGCAATTTACCAAGAAAACACCTTTTTTTCTTTCCTAATTAGAGTTGCTCGAAAGTACAGTTCCAGTTACTTCTCTTCTCCAGTGTGCAGGATTTCAGTTGAGAGACTGCCTCTGGCTGTTCCTTGCTGCTTAACTGGTAGTCATCACTGGACAGTGCCGAGGCCAGAGGGGCAACAGTCATTTATAGTTTGTCTCTGGATCAAGTTCAATTTATGTAGACTATATTTGGATTATGACGGTCTTCCTGAGTGCATCACTACTGTTAGAGTCTTCCAATTTTGCTACCGTGCATACATTATCAAACAAAGTAAAAGAGAATAAGATATTACCTAGAGACTGAAACTGTCAATAATATTTTGGATTTTTAAAAATTATTATTATTATTATTTGGAGCTGCATACTTTTTTGACTTGTTTTTCTATAATATTGGGATTTTAAGTATGTAAGTGTAGGTGTCAGCTTTGCACTGAAAGTAACTTCCATTAAAATATGCTGCATATTACAGAGGAACATACACAACAGTTTCTTCTCTACCATCTGTCACTAGATAGTAACCTATTAAAATAATGTGGCATAGGTAGAAGTCATTAATATGTACAGTTGTCTTTTATATTTAGGAAGAAGACAGAAGAAAGAAAAGCCACAGTAAAGATATTTGTTAGATGCTGATGTAGGGAAATTACTAGGGAAATAAAAGTTCAGAATTTACATGTTGCGTATGTAAGAGCTAGGTACTAGAATTTAACTTTCTACTTGAAAGTTGCATCATCTAAAACACCAGAAAGAAGCAAATATTTCCGAATTTCTACACTACTGAGGTGATCATTCTGTTCCCTGTCACTTCTTGCTACTTTGTGTTGCTACAACAATGTGGAGCCTGATTTTGGAAAGGTTGTTCAACACCCTTCAGAAAAATATCTCGTTAGAAGACAGTGAACAGAGAAATAGGCTTAGACTGTACCCACAGGAGCAGCTGATTAACAGCTGTTTACCCAACCTTAATGATTCTGTGATACCATGATCTTCATATGGCCAGTATCTAGCCATGCTTCACCCTGATAATTTGTTTCTACGTTTAGTCTGTTAGGAGTTGATATGTTAACTGTGCCTGAAGATGATTTTCAGAAAGAGAACTCTGCATTTCCTCTTCCTACAGTTTCTTATCTGTGCAAGACAATTTGTGTTTTCGGGACACATTTGCAATATTTCTGTAGACCGATGAAGAGCAAAGCTGTTTTTCTTTCAGATGACTGCAGTGTCGTTAGCTTAAGTTTCAGTATATCTCTTTTGACAAAAAGAGTGTAGTAATTTGCTTTTTCATTATTCCTTCTAGTTCTGCTAAATATATGACCACTATCACATATTCTTGTTAATATTTTCCTCAAAAGTTCATGGTTCCTCATACAAAGTAACCTGCACATATATAAATCTTTTCCTTCTTTGATGTTTGAATCCAGGCTAAATTATACTGAAAGTGGCGACAGTAATGACTGACCATCATGGGGGCTAAACGCAGGGGCGAAAGCTTACGGAAACAGTGGTTATCTTCAAAATGTTGAATGTTATGTGCTGGAGCTGTTCCTGTTTGAAAAAAAAAATAAAGACATGAGCACAAAGGACACACATGGATAGAAATACTGGATAGAACCACATGTGGACCTGAATTGTCTCCTGAGAAAAGACCTTGGGATACATGTTAGCTGGAACATGCCTTGGAATGGTTTCCAGCTGTTTGATTCTTCTTATGTAGAAGGAAACAGGATTTTGTATATGTATTTTTTGTAAATATAAGCATCAAAGACCTACTACCTACTTTTAGTCATTCTTCTCAAAACAAGAGCAATAGGCAGAAAAAACCACGTGACCCACTTGGATGTACACATAAGAACTCTTGTGGACAAATGCTATGTCTTCTCGTTCATTTTTTTTGTGGGTTTTGCTTGTTTTTTCGTTTTGTTTATAATCTGGATTACTTAAAACTGCATTTACCAGCTAATCACATCTACCAAAGACAAATTTAAAGATTCATTAAATGAAGTTTTCTAGTAGAAATACTGTGATGGTAAATTGCCTATGTCATTGTTATCACTTCACGAGTAAAGTCTGCAGGAACTGCAAGTGAGAGGGCTCTATCAATTTTCAGTGTACCTTCAACTCAAAGACTCATGGCTTTTCCAAAACCAAAACAAGGATTAAAGCGACAATAAAAATTCAAGAACTCTTATTATTTATATGCTTGAGCAAGAAACTATAAAGGCATGGGGATAAAACTAATCATTGCAAGTTTAACTAGAGTGTTGTACTTATAATGCACTGAATCTGTAACAAGTGGAATTAGACTCTACATTCTGTGTTGTAAAGCTTCACGTGGCAGTGCCAAAATCTTGTTTCTAATTATGTAAACAGATTTACAGCTTTGTATGATACAGAAATAATTTTAAAAAGAGTACCTCATATATGTTTGACTATTCTGGACATCCAGTATCTGTTGGACTGATTTGAGCTGCAAGTCTTGACACTTTTAAATTGTTTACAACTGACACAGAAATTATTGATGCCTCTCAGAAATGTGCCTTGTTGTTGCTTCTTAGGTGGCCTGACCTCATAGATGTTTTTTGCTACCTCAGAAAAAAGAGGGAATGATAGAGATTTTGAAGCAAGTGCTCAGAAGCTAATAGAATATTTTAGACCAGAGCAAAAATATTTCCTGTTAAACATGTGTTCAAGTCAGATAGCTGAACAACAGAACAAGGCTACTGATTTCTTTGGGTATGCATTTTGTCCCTGGGCCATTAAGAGCACCATGGTGCATCAGAGATTTGCACCAAAAAAAAAACCCTCAGTGTTTGCTCCAATACATCTTTCTGGAACAACATTTCTGAATTTTACGCATATTTTGTGAAATGTAGGCCACACATAATACGAAAGAAAAAAGTAGCATTTAAGTAGAATTATTATGTCAATCTGTTATCAAACTACTTCCACCCAAAGTTTTCTGTCAAGACTATGATGAATGGACAATAAGAGAAGCATGAAGAAAATTAAAGGTGCAAGGTTGAATTTTGAAAGGCAGTAGTTTCAGTCTGGCATATCAGAAATGGGACTAGTAATTGCGTGTCTTTTAAAATGTGATGTCAGAACAGATGAGTTCAGGGTAGATGTATTAAGAAATTTGAATAGCTGATGTGTTAAAATGTGTATTATACAAGAGAAAAATATATCATAGTTCATTGAGAAATACAGAAAGTAAATTTTTGGATCTTAAAGAATGTTACTGCATGCATTTCAATTTGCCTGTTAACTCCTGTGTCTTTTTCAACACTGTAACTGATACTAACTTTTAGGAAATTTTTAAAGCAAGGTTTAACAGAATAAAGGAATGTGCTTTGATGCCATTTCTTGTTCTCTCATTCCTCTAGCTCCTTCTCTGCTTCCTCTTTGCCCTTTTTACCAAGATCTATTTTATTTTCCCTTCATTCAGATCACTCCACCAGGCTACCCTAGGCTGTCTATCTGATGTATTTCATTGTGTTCTTCTCCTTCTTCTTTTCCCATAAAGTCAAGCTTGACTTCTCCTCCTTTTTTTTTTTTGTTAATAAATTCACTGTGGTTTTTAGGTCATGGTTCTAATTTTGTGGTTCATAGTGCCTAAATTCTAGTTCCCCTAGCCAACATCTGTTCTTGAATTAAATAAATCCTAAAAATGGCTTCCTAAATACTTCTTCAGTTAAATGACCATAAAATAATATAGTTAAGTTTAATGAGATGATAAAAATTTGTACATAACCATAAATGTGCAATTGTGGTATCTTATGGATGCTTCCTGTCCTTCCTCCATGATTCCAAGAACCCTGAACAGCACTGATTCTTCCTCTGGACAGGAGATTAGCAGCCTCCTAAATGTGGCACTTATACTATTAGCTTCTTCTTCCTTTGAATCTGTTCAAATGTCAGCAGTGCAGATGTTCATACATATTCTAAGGAAACAAAATTTGGTCAGAAAATGATTATTTGTCAGAAAATAGTAATTCATTTATTGCCTGCCTATATTACAATGAGAATGCCTCAGCACCAGAAACTGTCCCCACATTCAGTTCAAGGTTCAAAGTTTAGTACATCAGATAATAAACAATTCAAAAGCGGGGAACTTCCTCACCTCCTCAGCTAAATGTGCATCTTCAGCTGATTAAAGTTCACTTTCCTCAGCTCATGAGGGTGTGTTGTGTGATCAGCTGTGTGGTGCTTATTGCCAGCTGGGGTTAAGCCATGACAGGTCTTCTCAGAATAACTCCCCCCCCCCCCCAAAAAAAAAAAAAGCACTGCCCCAGCTGCTGTGCTAAGCCCTGGTTTCTTGTCCATCCCTTGACCCATGGGCAAGGAGCAGCTGGTTACCAGATTAACAAACCACCAACTAACTCCATCTGGCATGTGAAGTCATGGAAAAGGAGAAAGACCAAGGTACCATGCTAGAGATACATGAGGCAATTATGAGAAGGGAGTCGGCACTGTGCATCTTGCAATCAGTGCATGCAGTTTGACAGGTTTTGCATGCTTGCCAGTATTACAGCTCAGAGCTCATTTCAGTGAGCAGCTGCAAAGTTTGGGAGCCTTCCAGCTCACAAGAAAATTTTAAATTTTTTTGTTTGTTCATTTTGGGTTGATTCAGAACAAAAAAAACCTGTAATGCTGTTTTTCAACCATCTCTGCTTCATGAACTACTACATGGCAGCATGGTACACCAATTACTGATACTCTGTCTGTTTGGCTTGAAAGTGGAATCTAAGTGCTGATGGCTATAAATGTCACTCTGAGGAAACATTGCTCAAATAAAATTATCCAAACATGAACTATCAAGGCTGTCCACCCAGTGTTCATAAATTTTAATAGGTATTTTCTCTTGCTGATTTAAAATAAAACAGTCTAATGCCAAAATTAAAAAAAAAAAGAAAAAAATTGTCTTTGAAATAATGCTCCTAATCTCTTTTATCAGAGAAAGACAGTAGTCTACACCTACAAATTTAGCTGT
This sequence comes from Pterocles orientalis, assembly GCA_011057875.1. NCBI lineage: Eukaryota > Metazoa > Chordata > Aves > Pterocliformes > Pteroclidae > Pterocles > Pterocles orientalis. The sequence goes on along the minus strand of WKFP01015235.1, from coordinate 2,402,302 downwards.
AAATTGATTAGATATTTATAAGTAAAATAAAAAATTTTAGTTGGCATAGATTCTTCAGTAATTTTGTCCAGGCCACACAGAAATCCAAAGCAAAAACTGAAAAGTCCCCAACATTTCATGTTAAAATTTTACAGGATTTGCACTAGAACTTCTTATGCAACCTCGTTCTTGAATGGCTTTATAAGAGTAAAAATACTCATCAACACTGCTCACATACAGTAAACGTAAATTCATAGTTGTCATAATTTTAAACCAGCTTAGTTTAACTTCTTCTGAAGTCAGTGGTGCATGTAACACCTATGTCACGTGTTACCATTAAAAATATTAAAATAAACACATAATTATGGCCCCAAACAACCACCACTAACAGTTTGTAAGACATTGAAACTGTCAAGAGATTTTGAAAATGTTCACGAGAATTGAATGAGTTAGTCATTTTCAACACGGCCCATATGAACACAACTGAAGCAACACTTCTGAGGCTATGTCCTACAAGTGGGGAGAAGAATCATAGAATCACTGAATAGTTCAAGTTGAACAGCATCTCTGGAGATCATCTAGTCCAACATCTTCGCTCAAGTATGGTCAGCTACAGCAGGCTGCCCAGCACCATGTCCAGTTTAGTTTTGAATATCTCCATGGATGGAGACTCCGCAGTGTCTCCTCATAGCCTATTGCAAAATCAAGCAGGTTTGCTTAAGCCAAGAGGGCTTCTCTTCATCTGACTTCAAAATACTAAATATTTCCTCTGCTGTCCATTAGGTCTCAGTGAGCTGCAAAACCATACATAATCTTTCCTGGGAAGACTCGGTTTCAGTGTAGCTTGGGATGACTTTTTCCTGTAGTTTGGAATAGAAAATCTGAAGTTTGGATTTGTTTTGTCTTCAAATTGCCATTATGAATTATCAGATATAATGATCAACATCATTAATGCAATTTATAAAGAAACTTAGAATTAAAGACACACAATTTAAAGACCTAAATTAGCTTATCACAGCTCAAGAAAAAGATCCAGATAGTTGTATGAAATTATCAGCTTTGTGTTCAGTAGCAGTCAAGGCAGCAAACATGAAATAATAGTATTTATTTTTATGAGAAGAAAAAAAAAAGGAGAAAAGAGAAAGCACCACTACGCTGTTTTAGCTCTTTGCATAGCAATATCATGTATGTAGTTCTCTCCTTCCTGTCTCAAAAGTAAATTGAGGGAGATGCAGAGAAAGTTTACACACATGATCAATGTTTTGATTAAGTTTTGACTAAATAAATTAAAATAAATTATTCTGTAAAAAAAATAATGATTGAAAAGTATTTTATGAAAGGTATATTTAACATCATGGACACCACTGAAAAAAATGCATAGGGAATGCCTATTTATTATCTAAGGATATCCTAGGGATGACATCCAAAAAAAAGTTATTTTAAAGGAAAAAAGGGAATGCCCTTGCACACAGGACCCTCCTAAACAAAAAAAAAAAAAAAAATAGACAAGAAAAGTTAACATATATAAGAACTATTTTCAGAGAATTACGTATAGCAACAAAAAATCCATTAAGGGTTATCATTTAACACCACCTCTAAATACCAACTCAGAAAGCTCCTAAACTGTAGGTTGATGGGTAACGTAAGAATTATCCTTGTTCCTGTACCCATTTCACAAGTTTCAACAGCCCAGGAAGCCACTGTCAGATACAAGATACGTGAAAACAGTGCGTCTATTCCTATGTTCCTGTGATTATAGCTGTCCCTCCAGATGAACCCATGAATGGCCATTGTCAAATCAAAACAGTCCAGTGAATTTTTTGTGTGATACAGATTGACTATGATTTGAGTAGAACAAAGAAAAAAAAATCACCTTAAATAGCTCATCATGCTTCTGTTCAGTTTTCAGACACGTCCTAGTGCTGTTTTTCCTCTTCCCACAAAATTATTTTTCTTAAACGTAAACAATGTTTGACAGAATTTATAGAACCCTTTTTTTCCTTTTAATTTTTTCCTTAATAGAGAAAGGCCTAGTAAAGAAAACAAACATTTCAAATACTAGCTCACTAACCACATGTGATAGGATGTATTTGGTAGCTTCTAGAAATGTAATCTACAAAAATGAGGGGATAAATTTCGTGGCCAGAATAAAAGTAATGAGATGAAAATGTATGGGATGTGTCACCACTGTTTGCCCTTTGCCAAACAGGCACTGGAGAATTAGTGTAAGAAAAGACACCTTCTCTTTTTCTGCCATGTATTACTATCAGCCTCTGACCTAAATTCCAGCTTTGTGGAATATTTGAATCTCAGATACTCAGATCTATTTTGCCAAAGGCTTTCTCTCCAACCCGACTTGGTTTCATTATTGTAGTGAAATAAATAATGATTTCTCAGGCATGGGCTGCAATATTTGTAATCCTAGAAAAACTTAAAATGCAACCAACACGTTTTACTTTATGAAAGCACAGAATCTGGGTTTTGATTATGTAACTGGAAACACAAGTCACACTCAAAAAGTAGAAGTTAAGAAAGCACAAACTGAAAATATATCTGAGATCAAGTTTTTTTTTCCTAGCTGTCATGCAAAGATCTCTGAGGCTTTTCTCAGTTACAGAAGCCAAGGAACCAGCTGAATAGTATTTCGCTGCCAAAGTACTGCCTTTCAGAGTGGGATAAATTTGGGATTAAGTAGGTAAGAGGCAATTGAGCAGTACGTCAAACTGAGCATATAAAACTAACCATTGGCCTAGCTAAGCTCACTACTCCAAAAAAGTACTGTAATAGTCTGTCTGAAGATGCCATGACTCTCCATGAATGAAGCTTTTTAAGAATATATGACAAGAAATGTTTCTCTGTAATTAATCTCACGTTGTGATAAGAGGAGGGGCTGTACAGCATCTTAGAGTCCCTTCCAAACCTGTTTTTCTATGAACCATTATTTTATTCCTGCTTTGCCGTTTGGTTTTACTGACATCCATGAGTACCCTTTGTTTGAAACCCAGAAAAAAGAGAAGAGAAATAATTCCCCAGGTTTACAGCTTTTGTCACCAGAAGGATGTCACCAGATTACTACTTCCTCTGGATCATCTAAGAAATTGCTGTGACATCAAAAGTACACTGGGAAATACTTTCTTTGCTGAAGTTCAAAAAATTAATACCATAATTGTAATATGTGTTTTTCGTGTGTCAGTGTGTCTTGCCCACAATTAAAAGTTAGCCAAATCACACTAATTACATCCTGTAACCTTGGCATATGAATCACATTGTTGAACATTCTTCTTTGGATTCTCCCTGCTAATTATGGTGTTTTTCTTTCAGAATAATTACAAATTCTGAACAGCGAAATGAAATACGCCATTACAGATCTGTATGATCTACTCTCGATTTAAACCCTTTTTTTTTTTGTGTGTGTGGAGGGGTGTTTCTTTAATGACTACAGTCATGGTGGAACTTAACTGGCACAGCATTCCTAGCTTAGGTTGTTAGTAGGATATTCTTGTTTGGCATTTTGCTAGCACTTAATTTGCTAGTATTTCAAATTCTGGATGAACAAGCATTTGCACTGGAAGTGATTTTACCTAGTGGGGAAACCAGCCCTGCTCCTTTGCCTTTAGATAGACAGATTAGTGCTATTCTATGTTTCTCTGCAAAAAAAAAAAATCCCAGAAACACTGATAAAGCCCCTCAAGCATTCACATTTTAAGTGCACTATAATAAAGTGTCGAAGTTCCCTTTTTCCCTTTGTCAAATAAAAGCGTATTTTAGTTTTTTTATTGTACTTGCAGTAAAACAATAATTGATGAACACCAGAAGCGCTTTCTGTGGCATATAATACATTTGACAAAGTCTAAGTAAGCAGAAGGAGAAACCGCAAAGGATATTGATTTTCTATGAAAGGGGAAGACTGATATTTCTTCATTTGAAGGTTTTGCTTTTCCACTGAATACCACAAAGGAAAACCAGTGTATAAGGAAAGACCATAAGAAAACCCTATATCATTCAAAAAATTGAATTATTTCGAACTAAACCACTTCACATGCCTTCCTACTCCCGCTGATGGGAAGAAACCCATTATGTACTTCAAAAAGACACTTAATACAGACAAATAAAGCCATTTCACATATGTAAAAATAAGAATTCATTCTTCTCTGCTGCATTTCCTTTCTCTGCTTGTGTTTGGCTCAACAACAAGGAGACACTCCCAAAGTGTTTTTTTTCCTTTAATGAAGAAAATATCAGAATTTGCCAGAACATCTGTGATGAACAGCAACTTTAACCCCTCTAGTGTGTTTCGCAGAGATGTGGCTTTTCCTGGTAAAGGTTTCACAGGTAAGGCAGAATGTCAATGGAAAGAGAGAAATAAGAAGACTCTTGTGTCTGGGTACAAATATATGGAAGGCAAAGGATCAAGTTCTCATCCTGCTCAATTCAAAAAGAAACCAAACCCCCACAAGGGGACACGAACTCTCAGTCCACACTGAAAGCCCCGGATTTGTCCTGAACATCAATATAATATTGTGCTCCACAAAGATTTCTGTTTTCCTTTCAGTAGAGGACAAAAGCAAATTTCAGAATCTCAGGCCTGACAGCCTGACCTCGGTACCGGGGAAGATTATGGAACGGCTCATCTTGAGTGTGCTCATACGGCATGTACAGGACACCCAGGGGATCAAGCCCAGCCAGCATGGGTTCATGGGTTCATGAAAAGCAGGTCATGCTTGACCAACCTGATCTCCTTCTATGACCAGGTGACCCGCCAGGTGGATGAGGGAAAGGCCGTGGATATCATCTACTTGGACTTTAGCAAGGCCTTCGACACCGTGTCCCACAGCATTCTCCTAGTTCAGTCCATGTGGCCAGACCAGGGTTATTATAAGCAGGACTGCTGGAACACATGTATACTGTAGGTATCAGGTACCCAGTCCCAAATATTTCACTCAGCAAATCAGCTCCCACTGAACAGCCCAACTTACTACTGCAGAGGCATTCTTTCCTTATTTTTATGTCCATCTTGGTGCACCATCCTTTCCACAGCTTAAACCTCCATTGATCACAAGTCTGTTATGGGAATATTCCTTTATAAAATCATCCAAAGTATTTCTACATGATAACACAAGTAGCATCATGAAACTCGAGAGTTTGGGAAACCAGTTTGCAAGCTAAACCTTGTCCTCTGTCTGTTGCTTTGTCATGACTCCTGTGGAACAGTGATGTATCATTTTGACATACCGCTTTTTTCATAAAACCAAAAACCCTATTTTAAACCTTACTATAGTGGAATTCTTGCGTTATTTGAATTTTAATACATGGAAGAAAAGTTACAATATGGATAAGTTTTAAGGTGTACATTTATCTGAAAGTAGAAAAAAACAAATATAAAAAGAAAAAAGTCATTAAAATGCCATACACCAACTTGTTTTCAGAACTGGAGAACATACTGCAGTTCATGTTGGTACAATGTTTACAGCCTTTTCTGTAAAAATCAGCAGCATCTGCTGAGTGCTCATAAGGATTTTCAAATTTGCGCTCAGAAATATAAATGCAATATCAATATAAATATAAATTTATGGCACTTTTTCACATAGAATCTATATATAACTCTATCATACATAGTTTCACATACATATAGAACAGCAATTGCTCAAAATAATATTAGGTTATTTTTATGTGTTGAAAAAGTCTATAATATAAATTACAAAAGTAATTACAAAGTAATGCTGTATTTATTCCACCTCAGGGATTATATAACTTGAGAGAAAAAAATGTTTGACAAAATTATGACTATTTTCCTGCCTTTTCTATGTTAGTATTAAAGGTTAATTACATTTTAATGTATCATTTCATATCTAAGACTTCTTGAACAGTTTTGAATCTGAATTTATTTTTACTTAAATTTTAACAAGTGACATATGTAGAAGGCAACTTAATGACCTTTCACTTCCATAACAGCTAATTTAAGTACTTCATTCTCATCATTGTTTATTAATATTAAACTTACTGAACCTAAGACCACATCTCATTGCTCATGTCATGTGCACACAAGTGACATAAGGTGCTTTGAGTCACCATTCCTAGAGTTATCTAAAGGATGTATAGATGTGATGTTTAGAGACATGGTTTAGTGGTGGAGTTGGCAGTGTTGGGTTAATGGTTGGAATTGATGTTCTTAACGGTCTTTTCCAACTTAAATTATTCTATGATTCTATGAGTAAATTCATCTTGTATTAAGAAAGAAAAGGAAAGAAATCTCCATGAAGTCTTCAAGATTCCTACAACTACTGCCCTACTGGGTTTAAGAATATAGAGATTTGATGAGGTTTCAGAATTTTTCCAAAAGACCCAAAAAGTCTAACGGTGTGGCACCTAACTTACTAGTCAAACTTATTTAGATATTGCTGATGTGACACTTATCCCTATTATCAAATTATTACACACAGAGGTAACCCAGAGTGTAACCATATATGTCTCTTCCTTAAGGCTGCTTCTACACATGGAAAGTACAAAGACTACCTTCATTTTGCCCGTAGTAGTTGAAGAGACCTTCTGACAAGCAGTAGTATTAAAAATCCCAATAATTGTTAGAATTATGAAATTTAAGTGAAATAGAAATTCTTGGTTGTATTCCCTCCAGATCAAGAGTTATTCACACTTAATACTAACATCCAGAAATGCACTGACTTGTGTTTACCTGGCTCTAAAACACATTAAATTTAGCACACAAGTATGGAAGGACTTGTACCAGGATTGGAGAGAGCTGGACTAAAAAGAATCTAATTCAAAGCAGCAAAGACTAAGATTTCACAGAAGCCTAGTATCAGACACTGGGAAAAGAGAGAGGTCTGAAAATCTACCTCTCATACAGACATGACAAGAGGTTCTTAGAGAGGTCTAGAAATGAACACTGTTGCGTTATAGGGGAGGTAGACTGTATCTCACAAGAAATTTAGAAGTTTGATAACCTCCAAACCAGTAAACTGACCTATGAGTACTCAAGTCCCAAGGCTCAATTTGAAAATGAAGAAAATTCTGTATGCCAAGCACTCACAATTTGAAGTACTGTAAAACTGAAATAAATCAATCTGATATAAAGTTCACAAAGAGGGGAATAGTAAGATTCACAAGTCTAGAACCTAAACTTGTGCAAAGCAGAGGTATTCACTTGAACTCACAGGTTTTATGACAATTTATGTCAGATGTTATCTTTGTTATATTTGGTTGTTATCATTTGGATCAATACGGGGTTTTTTTCAACACAGAATAATGCAAATTTAGGGCAGAGAATACGTACCTACTATTTTTGCTGAGTTTAGTGCAGCATTCCCATCACCACTTTTGATGGATGCATAGTTGATATTTTTTTTTTCATAGATAAGCAGATGGATGAATGGATAAATGGATGATGGACGAATGTTTCTGTCTTCATGTATGTGTGTATTTTTGCAAAGTAAAACCTAATAAAACAATTGCAATAGGTTGACATTATCTAAGAGAGATATTCAACACACTAAATGAAGCTCTGAAAAAAAATTCAAGTTTCTTTTAAAATTTATCTCTAGCGCTGTGTAATTTTTATAAATAAAAATAATTAATAATTAATTTCTATAAATAAATAAATATAGGATTTGTGTGGATTTTGGAGGAAAATATAGTAACGATTTTTAAGAATAAATAATTCATAGTAATGAACAGCTCTTTAATCCAAATGAACATGGATTCATGCATTACATAGGGAGAATACTTATATTAGCTATTATGCATTTTTTATAAATATTATCATTTTTTTTTACCAAATCATATATCTGAGTTCAAAAAAGACTTAAGTCTGAAGAAGATACACTGAATTGATCTTACCTTTCCCTTTTTATGTATTATGGATATAAAATCCAGCACCATAGCTGATGGAAGTTCTTTTTAAGTCAAGTACTTCACTGAAACTGTCAACCTGTTCAGCAGTGAGTAATGGTTTATTTTGACTTCAGATTCTAGTAAACACACATTGGGCAGCTTATGAGTTGAATAATTTTTGTGCTTCTCTCAGTTCTTCGTATGTAACACCTCCATCTACAACTGCTGGAGCTTTAAGATGTAGTACAGGAAAGTAAGTGTATTTCTGAATAATTATAGACTGTTACTATTACTACAGCTCCATGTGTTGGGGTTTTAATGTTAATGACTACTTATATGCTCCATTTTTTTTTATCAAAAACATGAGCATTAGCAGAAATGTTAGGATCCTGACATGCTCTCTTCCACAACTATATTACTCAGATGTTTGGGGTTTTTTTTTACATGTTAATCAGTGTACTGTGTCTTAAGCATTTATCAACTTCCTATATATTCATTGTCCTCCAAGCATCTATGAATTGTAAAACCATAGACCGGTGAAACAATTTTGGTTGAAGGGACCTCCAGAGATCACCTAGTTCAAACCTAAAACTCGAAGTTCATCCTGAGCTTAAACATCTCATTTTGAAACTATTTCTGTTTTTCGGTATTGCTTAGTATTTCAATATGTATATGTTCATATTGTGTATTGGGATGTTTGGTTGTATAAAAATATTTATTATAAAGTACCTATGCTTTCTCTTGATGATTATCTAATGGTTTATCAACATTTATATGAATAAATATGGCAAGATCCCAAATCAGCCCTTGTCCTGTCTAAAATGATTTTTGCTTGTGGACATTGTGCAGATTGGTTAAAGTTTTTAGATTTTTTATCTCCCTCCTTAAGTCCCCTGCTTGTCCTTCCTAAAGAGCCTGTGTCCTTCCATTCTTACAATCCAGTTGTATGATCCATCCCACCGTGTCTCTGTGATGCCAATGAGATCACAATCCTGCAGGCGTGGCACATGTCTCTAACTCCTCTTGTTTATTCTCCGTGCTAGTGTGTTTGCACAGTGGCAGTTAAGTTGTACCCCCGATGAACCTGACTTACAGGCTGGAATTCCTTTGTGCTGCACTCCACGTGCTCTTCTTCTGACCTGTGATCCTCCTCCAGGCTCTGGGCATCTATTGCTGGCACTGGCATCAAACTGGTGGGACTGGGATGGATCGAGGTTCCCCTCCCCTGGCAACTTTAGTTTGAAGCCCTCTTCACCAGCTTGGCAAGCCTATGACCAAAGATGTTCTTCCTCTTCTCTGACTGATGGACCCCATCAGCCCCCAGCAGACCAGGTTTCTCAGTGTGAGTCCTGTGGTCCAAGTAGCCGAACCCCTGGCTGTGACACCACTCCTGTAACCATTTGTTGACTTTCCAGACTTGACTGGAAGGATTGATGAAAAAACTGCCTGCCCTCCAGAATCCCTTACTGCCTCGCCCAGGGCCTTGTAATCCTTCTTGATACTCCTCAGACTTCTCCTGGCTCTATCACTGGTGTCCAAGTGAAACAACAGCAGCAGAGAGTAGTCAGCGGGCCATACGAGGCATGGTAGTCTCCTGGTGACATCCCTGTTACGAGCCCCTGGTAAGCAGCACAGCTCTCTAGAGAGCGGGTCAGGTCAGCCAATGCATGTCTCTGTATCCCTTGGAAGAGTCCATCTACTACTATTACCCATCATCTCTTTTTAATTGTGCTGATTGTTAGTCGGGGAGCAGGTTAGGCTGCCTTACTCAGATCCAGCGTCTCTGGACACATCTTAGGCATGTTTGTATTTTAGGTGTAAAAATGTTGACATTTGACCAAGTAAACTTTCGGCATCTAGTCTAGACTTGCTACCCTCTCACCTCTATTTAACTGTAATCCCATCTGCAGGCTAAATATTTTTCAAAACCTTGGCATCCTTTGAGGTTGTTATTCAGACAATGAACTCCTAATGATGCACAGTGATATCATACCTGCTTAGCTTTTTTAAAAAATCCATAATGTGTCATGTCGTTAAAACAAAGAGAAAGACGGATTCATCCTCATGCAGAAAAGGAAGTCAATAATAGACATCCTAAGGATTTTCCACAGGATTGTTTTCAATACGTTTTACATATATTTACAAGTTACATGTTTTACACATGTGTATCATTCTTATCACCGCCTCATCTTTACACATCAAAGACATTTGTGGATTTTTTCCTCACCAAATTCTGTTTAAAGAAGTAGTAGTTAGTAAATCCCCTTTTCTGACAAGGAGGAAAAGTACTGGGTAAAACAGATAATTAGTCCAAAGCTGCTCACATGTCTGTGGTTCATCTCGGTATGAAAACCTCATTTTTCTAAAATCACTAGTAAATACATTAATTTGCAAAGGTCCCACCCTTCTTCCCAGGAGCTGAAAATACCATTGACAGTGATACCAAAGCAACATCAAAGCAATATCAAAAACTAAAATTTTTTCTCATTTTAAGTCCTTCGAGCATGCCAGAAGCCAGTGTAGAGAGAGCTACGAGGATAAGACAGAAGAAGATAGGTGCACTACCTGTGAGTAAAGGAGGAAATTTCTGTGTGGATCAGCAGAGCATAGGAGAGTTTGTTTGTTTATTTTTAACATGTTAGAACGTATTGGTTTCAAATTGAGTAAATTCTACTTAGTTCATGGATCATTGACTGGGTAGATTGTAACAGCTCCTTTGGAGCCATTATGGTATGTCATTTCAATCCAGCCATTGAAAGCGTATATTCAGCCTCCCTGTTCCAACTGCACACAAAATGTCATTGAAATCTTTGCTGTGTGTGCTCAGCATATTGTTTATAAACCTTAATCTAATAGGTATTTATTTTTTAAAGTATCATAAGCAGTTAGACCACACTGTAAATGAACTGTTAAAAATGTATGCTTTAAAAGCAAAAGTAATCATAGAAGTGCATAAAACCCCTCTAGGAGTCAAACAAAAATCATCCAGAAAACTTTTTAAATTGTTATTTAAATTAAAAAAATATTGTTACCAAAGCAAAAACACCTTCATAGATTAGAGCACTTTGCCAGTCTACGTGCATATGGAGTTGGTTGTCGTTAGCATGCTGAACATGCCATCGCTCTGACCTGTTTGCTAAACCTGCAAATAAAGTCGTGATCAGATCCTACAGAGGAAGCTTAAACTACGTGAGAGTGGCCTCAGAGTTGATGAGCATTTGGAAAATCTTAAAAAAGGAACTGAACCGTGCAAAGCAATTCCATCTTTGCCTTTTAGGTGTAGTAGATGCATTATCAATCTTCAGGGTGAGCAGCAGTGGACAAAAATATTATTAATGCTGAAAGCCAGATGCTTTTCTGGTGTCACGGAGATCAGCGGAGCTGTATCTGTTCACAGCCTCTGGAGAGACAGTTCCTTAGCTTCCTCTTTCATCTGAAGGTGCTTTTTGACCAATACATAAATGCTATATATCTTCACGCTATCACAAAACATTACATAATATTAAATAGATTAAGACTACAACAAAGACTATGGAAGGCAACAACATTCATTAACTTTTCAAATAACAAAATTTACAGCATAGGTCAATAGTGAACACTAATGATACATCTGCAGTGCGGAAGACTTCAAAAGAAATTCTTTAATTCTTCTGGTATTTTGGGTAGAAATAAATAAATAATGCCCCACTTGCAAGGAGTGAAGGCTGTCCTTCAAAGAAGACAATTCAAACTATATTAGTGAAACAGTATGTGTAAAGTACATTGCATGTGATGATCATTTCCAATTTCCTGTTTCAGGGAAAGGTTCTGTGGTCCAAGTTATATCACAGCATCACAAACTTCCTGTTATGAAAGAAGAATAAATTACAGTCCAGAATTTAAATTAATATTTCCAAGTTTTAGCATATGTTATTCTAAGATCCTTTCATGGCAATTGAATAATTAATAAAAAGAAAAGAAAATTAACACCAGAAAATATGTGGTAATTATGTTCTGTCCTCCATTTGTTGATTTTTCAGCTACAGGTAGGTTCTGGTTTCTATGTGACAAATATATCCAGTATCAAAAGAGATGATAAAATGAAGCTTTATAATGTGGATGAATGTTTTATCATAAAATCTGAGAGCAAATGACAGAAAGTCTTGTCTTTAATGTGGCCGAAATAAAGAGATTTAGGGAAAAAAATCCAATTTCAAATTTTACAGCTTTTGAAAAACAAAGCACTTCAACCAAGACACAATTCAAGTTCAACTTTGAAATAGCTCATATTTTCCATTAGCTGCCTCCTCTTTTTATAATCCATGAGAATTGTCCTTGTGATGTGATTCTAGACTATCCATCCTCTTTACAAACAAATCAGGTATTTTTCTATTGATTACAGAAAAAACTTCTAATAGAACACAAGCTGAGGCGCAGAAAAGCAGCTGGCATAAGTGGTGTATGACCTGTCTGCTTCCTCTCTTCCTCCTGAACTTCCAGACCCTGAAGCCTTTCACTGAGCAAAAGCAACCCCATTAGATTCATCTTCAAAAGGGTTAACAGTGCACAAAATGTTATGCTCTCAGAAAAAAAAAGAAAAAAAAATCTCTTGACTAGGATTTAGAACAACATTGTAAATGTGGCTGCTTTTCTGAAGCTGTAACAGACACAACTTCCAATATTCCTTTGAGACTACTGCATTATTTCTGCCAGATCCTAGAGCAGAAGCCCAGAGTCATTCATCATCGCTCAGTATGACATCTCTCTGACCAACAAGTCACTTAGCAAAATAGTCCAGCTGGTTGGCAGTATTATATGCAAAGAGAGCAGCAAACCCCAGGGGGGAAACAGATCCTTTTCTCCCCCTTTTCTCTTCTCTAAGAGGCATAGATTGCCTGGAAAAGAGTTTTTAGGCATCTGTAATTGAATGTGAGAAGAACTTCCACCAGCTTTAATGAGGAGTAATATTACTGCCCAGGCAGCAGAAGTTAGTGCGCTGCTCCATGTCCCAAATTATTTCATTAATATTAACCAAGGTTTCCAACTTTCCCCAGGTGACAATGCTGTAGCAAGGAAGAAAGATGCAAATAACTCACACAGCTGCCCAGCTAATCACTTGGACTTGCAGGAATAACAAGTATATGGAAGTGATGTTTGTCAGCTAAGGGAAATAGATCTTTTCCACAGGGAAAAGAGCTTTTGTTACTGTAGTTACATATAAAATAATTTTGTACAGTATTTTAGCATTAAAAGTGTACTTTTCTTCTGTTGCCTTTGGCACTTTTAGGAAGAAAAATAATTCCAAATAACAAAAAGGTATTAATATTACTACACTTTGCATTAGACAGTATAAGAAAAGAAAATCCTTTGCCATGGCCTGCCAAAATTCTCTGTTTATAGTATAACTTAATTTTACTATAACTTAATTTCAAAAGTAAATTTGAATGTAAATATAAATATATATATAAAAAAGATAGGAAGTGGAATGAAGACTATTTTGAAGGGCAGGCAGATGAGCTCTCGAGGCCAGTGGAAGACCTGAATTTGTGAAGTAGTTGTGCAAGTTGTTCAAGATGGGGCTGAGACATTCTTAAGCTTGTGAGGCCCCAAATATACACTGGTACCATATCTGATTCATGCCATCTTTTGAATAGTTCCATACTAATCTTCATGTGGAACAAAGTGGACCTAGAGACCCCCAGTAATTTATTAATATATATGCCTTCTTCTTAAATTCCCTCTTTATCATCTTACCTGAAACAAGTGGGGGTTTTTTTAGATAAAAATATGACTGCAGATTACTTTTTAGTGAAAACACTTAATATTTTATAATTTTGCATCAACGTATTTGACACTATATGTCACCAACCATCATATGTCTGTAATGAAAAGTCTCAGTAGGACAGCTGAAGCATGTCTATCCATACTATATGGCTATATGCAAAGCACATATTATTTGTGTGGCAAATGTGTGCATACAGGGTCAAAATCTGAGTATAATAGACTAATGTTTGTTCCATTCTAGTCACAGAGGGCTAATTTTCTTTAGTATTGTTATCTAATTACTTGCACTATTTTAGAAGACTTCAAAAAGCTATCTGGAGCCCCACACGTAACATTTTTTAAAACTATTTTCCTGCATTGGATGGAGGAAGGAATGGTGACCCTGCAAGGTAGCTGGCCTGATACATAGGATATTTCCAAGCACAGAGTCTATGTCTTCAAGCCATAAGTTAAAACAAGACAGTTCCCCATGACTGTCCAAGTATTAAAAAAAAAATCCAAAAAACCCCCCAAAAAAACTAAAAAACCCGTATGATTTGTCAGGTTTTTTTTCCAGCTTGATACAACTGATGCCACTGTCAGAAGTCAAAAGTTTTGTATTTTTTCCTGCCATCATTTGTCTTCTTAATTTATGATGAAGTTTGGCAATACTTTATAGACGTGTATAGCAAACTATTCTGCACTCCTACCCACAATTCTCATCTTCCAGGGGAATAGACTGAATTTGGGAATAAGGAGGAGGGGGAAGGGTTTATTACCAAAACATTCTTCAAAATGGATTACCAGATGTGTTAGATGTATTGTTAGTTACTTTGGGGACAGAGTACAAAACTAGAACACTCTTGGCTAAACCCGGAGCAGCAGGAGGCTGTGCTAATTTTGCATCTCATCCAGGAACTGTTGTGTGTCTCCCACTGATGTGACTGTCTCCCAATTTCCCTTTGACCCTCTGATTCCTACTCCCTTCTAAACACCCCTTCACTTCCTTCTCTTCATCCTGTTCTAGACACATTTTCATCACTGCATCTCTAGGAGCTCTGTGGCAGCACACCACCCTTGCACAATTAATTTCTTACTTCCTCCAATCCTGAGAGTTGAGGAGTGTGTCTGAAAACTTCCCTCTTGGAATAGATGTAATAAAATAATTTGTTGAAACACAGACACATAAACATGAGAAAGAATAAGTATATGAGCAATAAAGAACATAATTTTTAACACAAAACTGCACATATTAGTGACTTGGACCTCTATATCTTCCTTCAGCATCTGAATCACCAGCTTTGAGTCAGGTACGGAGACATGAAGCATGAAAATCATGCAGAAAAAAACACTCTGCTAAGCTGGAAGCCAACAGTAAGGAAAGCTGTGAAGGAAAATCCTTTCCTCTCTGTGCCACAGGGGGCTATTCTTTCAAGGATAGGTTTCCGCCTCCCCCAGTGGTACCTCTTTCTCCCTCCTCCTATATTTTTGACAGAGAACCAAGCAAACCAATTGCCAGGGTCATTTTTTTAAAGCGCCTCTCAGCTGGGGAGTGGACTGGAGGGTTGGGACTCTGTCTTCTCCGTATAAAGCTCTGTACAAGGCTCAATATGATAAAACTTGCCCAGGCTATGCTGCTTCTTTCTGCAGGGTGAAACAGCTCTGGTTGGAAAGCCTGAAAATGTCCCTATTTCCTGAGCAGTCTGTAACTGGTAGTTGGACTGCTCTCCCGAGAGATAAGAAATACAGGTTTTCTTGCATATAAGTCTTCAGCCAGGAAAATTCTTTTATTTTTTTCCTCTTCTCCTTTCATTCAGATTTTGGATTGAGTATTTCTTCCTCTATGATTAAGCTAGCATCATTGCCCTATTTCATCCCACAAAATCTTCATTCCGTTCTAAACCTAAGATGAAACTGTTTCTCCAACACCCTTAACAGTTTTTAATCTATTATTTATTATTAAACCACATAATTGTATTATTTATAGCTTTCCTTGTAAAGTATCTTGGGATGCATCTGTATGAAATGCTATTCAAAATAAAATTGTATTACACTAAAGAACGGTTCTCATTTATTTTTTAATAATTATTTCCTCTTGCCTTGATTTACTGAGTGACTAAGGCATCTTATTCCTGGTGATTTAAGGGATACTGTGAAGTTGAAACTCATATAAACTCAGATCCTCGGCTAACGTAACTGGCAAAGTTCCAGTGCAATCAGTGGAGGTCTGCCAATTCACACTAGTCCTGTCCTACAGTAGTTTTAAAAAATCTATCCTTAGCTATGTTTTAAATGACACTTTAGATGCCAAATAATTTCTTTTAATCTACATTGCTTGTCACAATATACAGTTTGTTTTTTCTATTTCATCTTACTCAGACAGGTAAATCAGACTGGTTTATTTCTAAAAGCCTTCCAGTTTTGCCTCTGATATAATACCACGATTTTAAAATGTTTTCACTGCTAACTCTGCAGGGAAATGTAATAAAATCGAAGCTATATGTTTTGCAAGTTTTATGGAAATGCTTTTGTCAAATCGTAGTCACTGAGAATTTCCTTATTAATATAACATTATAGTTATCATTCTCAAACACTATGAGAAGAATATCAAATAATATATACCTATGACAACCTAAACTGAATGATTTTATGTGTCTCCATTTTCAGACATGCAGACTGAGAAGCCATGGGGACACCTGATTCAACAAGATTCTGTAAAATGACATAAATTGCGCATGCCAAGAGAGATCTTCAGGGTGAGAACACAGTGAGAAAGCCCTTCTGCTGTGTAGGAAAAGCAAGTCAGGTACGGTTTGAAATTTTTCCACCCAAACTGTTTTTACATTTTTTTATTTAATATTGACAGGAAGTAGTTACTAGTAGGAAAGGAAAAAACAGAAGACCTAACTAAGCAAGAACATCTAGTGATGTGAAGTACAGTTTTGCATTTGCATTACATAGCTACATCAGCTGAGCTCCCAATCCAGTATTAATCCTTCACCTTCAGTGGGATCCCTAATTTTATCCTCTCTCTCTAACATGACTGTCTATTTATAATTTCAAGTTTTATTATTTTAATAGTACTCATGAATCACAAATATATAATTTGACTCAGGCACAGAATACCAACTTCACACGAAGATAGTAAAAATTCCCCACTAATAAAGTTGCTTTCTTGCTAGCTTTTTTTTCAAGCTTTTTACTATACTGGAGTATCACAGTCAGGTATAACAGGAGTTGGTGTTTCAATTTAATACAAGGCAGGAAAGAAACTAAATTGCACCATAGATCTTCAGGCTAACAGCAATACAAAGATCTGAAGGCTTTTTGATTCATAGAAGGTATATTCTTGCCTTGAATTGTTACCTTTTTTGCAATAGAACTGGAAATTGAATTTTTAAAATGTTTTGACGATTTTCATACATTTCTTTTGGGGTTTGCTGTCTTAAATAAGATTAATTTTCAGTTGGAAATGTTATCAATATTGCATTTTTGGTTTTGTAGCTTTTGTGGGGAAGGTTGGTTGCTGATACTATTTTGACAAGCTCTTAATTGGTTAACATCAAATGTAAAAATCTGGTAAAAATCTCAGGCGGCCATTTTTCAAGTAAGAAAGCCAGTAGACAACAGAAACATGCATGCAGCCAGTACCTCCTTCTGGTCTTGCAAACGCTCTGGCAAGAAAAAGATATTTTGACTTTTCATAGTCTGTTTTCTAGCATACTAGTGTATTTGAGAATGTTATTAAATTTAAGATTGTGAGCAATCTTAATGACAAAGAAACTGGGTGAACCACTATCATGGTAAATTTCAGGAACTAGTAGATATTAACAGCTGAGCTACCTGCCCCAGGGTCCCTTTACAGTAAAAGGAGAGAAATAGGTACTGCTGGCATGCACTTCATTTAATCAAAAGCAGAACTCTGAAATGGATCTAAAATTTCCATTCACTATAAAAGACCCTGGGGTGACTAGCTCAGCTGTTAACATCTAAGAGTAAATATCTAGGGCAGGACATAGTTCAAGATTAAAACATTTATATTTAGTTGTCTACATTAAAGCATCTACAGACATATGGGGTGTCAAGGCTTACATTGGAGACAATGGAGATCTAGGAGATGCAGTTGACAGATTCAAGAGAGCAAGCTAAGCTATAATTCGGTGTTTACTTTAGAATCACTTTCATGGTGAGACAAACTGCTCTCTGCACTCTGCCGGCTGTACTCTGCTGTCTGATCTGGGAGCTTAACTAGCTTATATGCCTACCCACCATCACACAGGTGTATATATACACATACCTCTCAGACTGAACCTTGTATCTCGGAATAATGTTCAGTTACCTAAAGATGGGTGTTTCATGCCATTAAAGGACCCTGGAATATGCCTGTTGCTGCTGCTGGGCTGCAAGGTGCAACACAGGAGCTGCAGGGACCTGTGCCCCTTGGGAGCAGCTGCTGGAAGCCAGGGAGGTACCCAGTGGCATCCCAAATGACACTAGACATCTGTGTTTAGGCAAACCCTTTGGGCCTTTCACTTAACCACATGCTGAGCTGAATCACTGCATATTGTTGACCCCCATATATTGTTGGATGAGGACTGTAGTAAAGGATGACAGCCCCACTTCTGGAATCCAGTTGTGTGGCTTCCCTGCTAAGCCTGCCTAGGCTA
Organism: Pterocles orientalis; assembly: GCA_011057875.1. Lineage (NCBI taxonomy): Eukaryota > Metazoa > Chordata > Aves > Pterocliformes > Pteroclidae > Pterocles > Pterocles orientalis. The sequence continues at coordinate 2,384,066 of WKFP01015235.1, read as the reverse complement.
CAGAAAGGGTTGAGCCATACGTCTCACAACCGACCTTCAGTATCAGAGAAATGGTTTTATATATATATACATATATTCACAAATTTGCAATTTTTTTTTTCAGCAAACTGTGGCTAAGACACAGTGTACAGAAGACTGAAAGAATGAATGTAAATTAGAGCTGTGCAAGGCAGCCACACACATAAAACCCAGCATATTACGGTAGGGTTTTTTTCCTGATGTATATCATAGCATATTATTTCCATATTTGAAGTTGTTTTATATGTCATCAACCAAGTCAAATATATTTTAGCTCTTCGGCCTCTAGAGAGGCAGCTAATTACCATTTCTAGAAGGAGACATTGATGAAAAATCAAATGAAAGCTTGCAATGCTAGTGTATTTTAGAATTTCATATCTAAAGTACATAGTAAACTGGTACAGTCATTGTGCTGCAGAAGCAAAATGTCCAGCTGAATTGAGTACTGGACAGGAACTCTCAATTCTACGCTCTGCTTCTGCTTTTTCCTAAAGTGCTGAACCCACATTAACAGATTTACAAGGATCTTAAGCTTTTTTGGTACACTAGCATAACTTCTAGAGTAATCCTGAAGTATATGTGTGTGTGTATATATGTATATATAAAACATAGATAAAGTTACTTAGAAGCTTACAGCTTAGTTGTTATCAGCTTATAGCTAAGCACTCTTTATGATGACATCTAAAACCATGACCTGTAAAAATTAATTTACTGAATATGGAGTTGTTATTCTGCAGAAAATATGGATGAGAAAGGATGTTTCTTGCCCAGTTTTGCCTCTACCTGTTCTGATTTCCATGAAACAAATAATTCTGTAGCAGAGGTATAAGATGGAGCCCTTGCAGACATGTCTGAGCCAACTTTCAATCAGCTAATCCTGGTACCATTAGTAGCAATATAGCACAATAAAATGAAATTTGGCAGACTTTTGGTGGGACTCCAGTTTGGTTTTTAGGTAATTACCTCATGATGAATTCTTTGCTACTAGGCAAGACTATATCTTGTACCCAGACTAATAAAAATTAACTCAAGATATATACACAAGATTCAGGTGCCCATTTGACTGGATCATCAATATACTTTTCATTTTGCCCACTGAGTGCGCTCCACTTTGCATGAAGTAATTAAATAATCTTTCAGCCATAGAAAGGGAGCAAGTGTGACTTATTTCTCATTTCTTTAAAACAGAAAGCTGGCAAACAGAGGCACAGATCCCAACCCCTGCCTCACAGGCAGGCTAGACAGTGGGAAGCCTACTTAGTGGACAGGACAGAGGTAAACACCCTGGTGATGAAAAATTTAGAGTCTATCTATTCAGTATGGCATAACCTTAAGAGTATATAGTTAAGTGCCATTAAAACTCTCCCTTCTAGGCAAAAGAGAAAAGCATATAACCTGTTTAGGTCTAGAGAGCACCTGAGTGATGATTTTAAAGGTCTAAATTTTGGACTTAGAAGCCCAGTTTGTACCACATAGGTACCTCCACTTTTCTTCCCCCTTTAGTTTTCTATCTGTCTGAACTATGTAAAATCTCTTGTTTAGTCAATCTTCAGCATACTGATAGATATTGCCATAGTAGCTAATAACAGTAAGAGTTGCCTTTATCTCCAGTAGCACTCGAAGTGCAAAGCCATATATTGGCCCAAAGTGACCCCAAGGATGACTGCAATCTGAAATCCTGAAATAGTGTTATCAAAAAAATAAGTGTCTACTAACTCCTAATTAATCTTTGATTAAAGCAGAACATCTAAAGAGATACATGTGGGAGCAGTATTAATACAAAATTAGTTCAGTCAGATCAGTTCTTTTGCTGTGCATATAAGATGAATTCATCATGACAGGACACTTAACTTGTTACCAAAACATTTCTGAACCCGACTAAATATATCAAGTAAACAAACAAAGGCACGTATAGTCTAAGGAGTAATTTAAAGTTCATCAATAAAAGAAGGAAAAACAGAAAAGACGAGCAAAGGGCCATGGTCTGCTTTCGGTGATATCAAAATAAACCCACAGTAATTGCTCCAACTTTATGGGTGCTATAACTGTGTTACACCAATGATTACACTCTTCATTTTCTTATCATAGCAACGCAAGCAACAATTTAGTGTTTATCACTTGGAGCACTGAGGCACTGGCGCTTGATCGGGATCCTTTCCAGTAATCCCTCTTTCCAGTCTGGAAGGCTGGACTGCTTCAAGAGGACTGTCTGCTCCTCCGTGGGCCAGACATGGTATCAGCTGCACAAACTTCCATCACACTCTATCTCACACTGTCCATCTTCAGAAAAGATCACGGTGGAGACAGGATGAATGACGTTAAATTGTATTTCCCATTGCTTTAGGCAGGATGTGATGTTTTTCAACCCAATAAGGAGCAGAATGTACTTCAACAATAATTTTTCCAGCTATTTTCTACAGTTTTAATATTGCCTTTCTCTTTCTCCCTCTTCAAGAAAGTATGTTTTCACAGCAAAAAGTTTCAAATTTCTTTTTCCAAGCCATTTGTACACCAAACAACTGAGTGGGTACAGTTTTATTTGTTTACTAGAGAAGAAAGATGTTTATGAATCAAAAGAAAAAATGTTCAGAAACATCTCAGTGTTCATTGTAGGGTTATAATCCTCTGATAACAAGGAATAACAAAGCTAACTTTGACAAAATTTTAATTATAACAGCACTGCAACCCCCCCGCTGCATGTTTCACTAATGACTGCAATTGAAACTGTGTTTACTTTGCTCTCACTATAATTGCACTCCTAAATCCCAAGGAGTCACAGTCATTTGGCTTGTGAAGATGTGGTTTAATACCAAGAGAACATAATGTCAGAAAAGGGAATAATAAATTTGGCTTTGGATGGATAAGCTATGCTCAGAGAGCTACTGAAGCCCAGGTTTAGCCTGGGTACTACAAGCAAAAATCTGCTGGCCCTAAAAGAAGTATAGTTTTCTCAATAATTTGGTTTTAATCCAACTGCTTCCACCAATAGCTTATTTTACACACAGTAGAGTGTATCCTTTGCAATTTTTACATAAAAGTCATATGCTAGTAATCTGTTTCACACAATTTTTATGCTCCTAAAAATCTCAGATTCCAACAGTGTTATCATGTTGTAGATAAAGACAATACTTTTCGCTGATGTGGATTTAAGGGAATTTTTTTCTTCTTTTTTTTATGTTGGAAAAGACCTTTAAGATCATTGATTCCAATCATTAACCTATCACTGCCAAGTCCACCACTAAACCATGTCCCTAAGTGCCACATCTACACGTCTTTTAAACACCTCCAGGGGTGGTGACTCAACCACTTTCCCAGGCAGCCTGCTCCAATGCTTAATAGCCCTGTAATTGAAGAAATTTTTCCTAATATCCAGTATAAACCTCCCCCGGCGCAACTTGAGGTAATTTCCTCTTACTCTATTGCTCGTTACTTGGGAAGAGAGACCAACACCTGCCTTGCTACAACCTCCTTTCAGGTAGTTGTAGAGGGTGATAAGGTCTCCCCCTAGCCTCCTTTTCTCCAGACTAAGAAACATTAGCTCCCTCAGCTGCTCCTCATACTTGTTCTCTAGTCAGTTAATGAGAATGTAACCAGGTCCTAAATCTGCTGTTCAGGAGATTGGCTGGGTCCAAGAACTGCTTTTATGGAAAAGATAGCAAAGCAAAGTGATTTTCAGAGACTTCAAGGAGTTAAATTCGAAATCACTTAGAAAATGCTGTCTTCTGGCATGGCACATTTTGTACCAGTTTGTGAAGGGGACTGAATCTCTAGTAAATAAAATGGATATTTCTGAAAAACAAGCCAGAGTGACAAGTTCATGTATGGAAGAAATTAAAAAGGTAGAGGAACAAGTGTTCTTTGTTCAATAACTTAGTGACTCCTGGGCTCCCCAATGGTTCTCACGTTCTTTCCCTCTCTCTTTCTGTCTTTACACTTTGCTAGAAGATAAACTCTTAAACAAAAATCCTTCTGTTCAGATTGTCTAGATAGCTATTTGCATCTCTCACTTTTTTTTTCCTTGACAAAAAATAATATATTACAGGCATTCTGGCTTCTGAAGAAGCCAAAATACCAGCGAACATATGTTACGCAGTGCATCTAACTCTGTATTTTTTAAAATAAGGTGAAATTTCTGCTTTTTCCTCTGTAGAAAACCTTTCAAATGTTCAGTGTTTCCAGCTTTTTTTGACTGTATAAAAAGAAATTCATGTATTTTACTATAGCATTTTTGCAGAAGAGTTTTGATCTTTACACTTGTAAGGAACATTCGAGCAAAAAAGGAAGTCAAAATGAAGAGAAAAGGGAGCTGGAATGTCTTGCAGGTACAATGTTTGTTTTTCCTCATGACAAATTTAAAAAAAGAGTAGTGTAATATATATTCATGTTTGCTGATGTGCTACCAAAATAAGCAATGTACCCTATAAATGCATTTTAGTTTTTGTACAATTTATTTATTCATAACAACTTAAGTTTATTGTAATTAATGGTTAAGCAATGTTAGGCAGACTAAATTTTAAGTTTAAGGAGGAAGAAAGACAAGCCGAACGTGGTATTCAACTAATATTTTTAGGTGCTATTTGCTGGTAAAGAAATACCATTTCTTTACGAAATACTGTTTTTACTGTTTCCCTCCATGTCCATTCTGTCTATTACACACATACATGCACATATGTGCTCACAAAGTTTGTTCACTGGATCAAAGATTCTGCCTTTCCTCAATGTGTTAATTGGAGTTAGGGGTGTTAAAATGCAACCGTTTTGTGTTGAGATGAGGAAAATTATATTTAAAAAATATAGAATAGAATCATAGAATCACAGAATGGTTTGGGTTTGAAAGGACCTTAAAGATCATGTCGTTCCAACCCCCCTGCCATGGGCAGGGACACCCTCCACTAACCCAGGTTGCTCAAAGCCTGATCCAGCCTGGCCTTGAACCCCTCCAGGGATGGGGCATCCACAGCTTCTCTGGGCAACCTGGGCCAGTGCCTCACCCCCCTCACAGTGAAAAATTTCTTCCTAATGTCTAGCCTAAACTTACGCTCTTTTAGCTTATACCCGTTACCCCTTGTCCTCTCACTGCACTCCCTGATACAGAGTGCCTCCCCATCTCTCCTGTAGCCCCCTTCAGGTACTGGAAGGCTGCTATTAAGTCTCCTCGGAGCCTTCTCTTCTCCAGGCTGAACAACCCCAACTCTCTCAGCCTGTCCTCATAGGGGAGGTGCTCCAGCCCTCTGATTAATAATATGTATTTTATGTATTAATAATACATAAATAATATGTATTTTATGTATTGCTCATGAAGTTAGTATTTTATTAACACAAAAATACTCAGGCTTTCGCCAGGGACATGTTAAAGTTAAGATCTTCTGTATCACTACAATTAGTATTGCATCGATCAATCTCTTCATATAGTAACAGTATCCAATTTCTTTACTTAATCTACTTCCAAATAAGTTAATTTTGAAATTGCTCATTTGTGAATTACTCTCAGATCTGAAACTTCAGAAAGCTCCTCAAGGACATGCACTTGATCAACTGATATTAAGCCCTTCATCTGTAAGGGCTCAGAATTTGCATAAATTCGATTCCTTATGCTCAATGACAATAAAATATTTCCTAAATACAAATTTCAGATGACAATATTTTTCACTCCTAATGAATTGTCAGTAAATTAAATCCATAATAGAATGGAATATGAGCTATGCTACCAAATTAAAGTGAGAGGGGCCCAGAAAACAAAGAAAAAGGGTATGAAGAATGGAAACTGACATGTTTGATAACCTGAGAGACTAATTTTCAATGTATACTGCTTGCAGTATCTCCTGGCAGTAGTCAAAAATTACACTCGAAACAGGAAGTGTAAATATAGTAAAAAGCAGTACAGATTTTGTGGTTTCATTACATTGTCCTATAGTTCAGGAACTGTGCTACTGCAGTGGATGGAACTATTTCCTTCATCAAAGAAGTGGAACTTAGCTTATAATACACACATTTCTGGCAGTGTGGGCTCTCAAGCAGCTTTAGAAAGAGAAAAAGCTGAGGAAAAAAAAAAGAACAAATATAACTTAATATACTCTACATACCAAATACACTTATCCAAGAAGCCATCACAAACTGCCATCTATGATAAAGCACATTGACAAGGTTGTTCTTCTCTAAAAAACAGTTCAAGGGTTGATTAAAAACACCAAGTATTATTTCAGCTATATTAACTTTATTCAGTTTCCCCTGACCTTCAGAGAAATGTTTAGATTCTTGCCTAATAGGGTCATAGTTCTGCATCCTTGTGCAACATTAGAAATTAAGATCACAAAAGTAGAGTTGCATTATAGACAAGGAGATAGTAACAAATCTCAGAAAGTTCTAGATTTTTCTTAAAAATATTGAGTTCATAAACATTTTCCACTTCCACACTTCCCTTCTGACAGGCAACAGATAACTGTTCACCCTCTGCAACTACATAAGGGCAGAATATCAGACTACAAGAGGAACATCAATAACTGGTTTTTAACCTCATAATTAATCTTCCAAAATCATTTTCAGAGTTGAAGATGGCCCTATAGGTGCGGTGTAAATTGAAGGGTAAGTTTACAAAGTACACAGCTACTCAGCCATACAGACTTGCTGCAAGCCTGTTATCTCTGCCTTATCAGTGAGAAATATTGTGTTTTCCAATTAAATTGTTGTTGAAAAGCTGGATCAATTGTGTAAGATGTGCTCACCACCACTGCCATGCTCCTGACACCACCACGCGTAACAAGCATACCTAAGAAGAAGGGAGCACGCAGCGAGTATAGGACAAATACGGATGAAAAATGCCCACTATGATGGCCACTAAAATCTGCTATTGTTTAAAGCAGCACTGAGAGATTGTAAGACTAAATATAGAGGCTGTTCTCACTCCTTCCCTAGCAACTTCCCCTGTTCACGCCTCTTCAGAGCAGGACTTGTGAATCAAGCAATTATAATACGAGAGCTCTGTAGGAACATAACTGACTAATGAAGTAAAATGTTTTATCAGTTGAGCATTTAGAATGAGAAATTGAAGCACCGATATGGAGAAAAAGGAGCAAAAAGCTTTTATTCTTTCAGAAGCTGGGAAGCTGTTTACTACAGAGATTTGTTTGCTTAACCTACTAAGTGACTCATTGCAGAAGAGAGTTGAGCCCTTCACCTCAAACCATCCGTACTGTAATAGAGTGTAAGAATTAATAGCTGGGTGCTGTGATCCAAAGTGATACTTTTCTTTGTAGTGCCAATATACAGGGAAGTTTTTTTAAGAGAATGGGTTTTAAAATAGCTGAAATTCTGACATCACAAAGTTTCCACATAAAAGACATTTACTGAGTGCCCTAAACACAGAACAGATAGAGGATATTCAAGCACTGTTTGAATAACACTTCTTGCCAAAAAAAGGAAAGAATATAGAGGAAGGGAAAGCAAGCTCAAAACTTACTCCTAACCTATATGTTCTAAAGAACTGATAAAGAAATTCCCTTTTTTCAATGACTGTGTCCATTTACAAGAAAAAAAAAAAAAAGAGCCAACAGGAAAGCTTAATTTTAAGCTTAATTTTTAATTTCTCTTTTGTTTCCAGGAATTATAAACTTCATACAGAAAATACTACTCTGTATGCAAACCTATGCATTATAGGAAAACACTTAAAATCCTATTTTGATTGTCAAAAAATACAGCATAAGATTCATTCTTGTTTAAAGCTGTTGTTTAACCTAATCATTACATCATTCTCTCTCAGTAAACTGGTTTTTTTTCTCAGAACAGAAGCATTACCCTGTTTTATCTCTAAATTTATGTAGTTTGTATTTAACAAAAGTATCATGTAATAAGATTGTATCATTAAAAAAAAGAGTAAATCCAGAGTAAACATTCCTTCTTCAAAAAGTATATTTCCATCTTCAGATTTTGATAGCTTTCCCCAAATTTGCCGTTTTCTTACGTATACTTACCCGTCTATTCTACTTTGTTCTAATATTCTCTTCAGATATTACCATTATTAATTTCATAATTCACTGCTAGCAGTAAGCCCTGCCTCGAGGAACCTTTACATGCAGAGAACTTTGGAATTTCCCTCAATGTGGTAACAAGTCACAAACTATAACTTATAAAGTTTTCTGTTTTTTTCCAAATGATCATCAAATAACAAATTCTGTTCCATGTTCTACTTGACTCAAAAAAACACCATAGCATTGGCTTTACACAAGAAAATTTGATCCAAAATCTTAAGATGTAAAAAGAATAAATCCGGAATGTACTATGATTTTAACATAGGACTTGCGGCAGGCCTACTTCCTTTTCAGTTTCAGTGAAGGTATGAACTTTTTCTCAAAACTAAGTTTCATACAACTGTATAGGAAGTCAGCTAAAAGAGGAGTTATTCATGTTTTATGGACATAGCTGTAAGGATAATATACTTCCTCATATGGCCATGAACATATGTGGACAGCAGAAAACAATATGGACAATAATAATTCAATTGAAATTACTAAAACTTCTACAACACCAAAGTTTTCAGAAAATAATGTTCTTTCCATGAAAATCTAACACTGATCTTGCAGGAATATCACAATCAGGAACTGGACTGTCCTGGCAAAAAATCCAAAGTTTGTTTCACTAGACATCTGAGACATCTTCCGAAATTTCCATACCTGTCAAACAGAAAATAGCCTTTGATTTCACTGTTTGTGATTCTGTAAAATAGATCGATAATTTACCTTAAATGTTTATCTGATGTCCGGGTTATCTGATTTTGTCTGACTGAGATAGGCTTTTCTGATGGAGGACATAGATTTGCTGAATAGCCCTTGGAGACTGGACAGATACGCAATGAGAACAAAAGTAGCTAATAGACTAACAAAAAGGAAAGGTTTTAGTGGCATTAATTAACTCTTTAGAGACACAGCAACAAAATTTAGAGAGATGTACCTCTACAGTTGTAACTTGGAGTCCCTATCCCCCTGCCCCAGACCAATCAACTCCTGTCCCTCTGCAGGAGGGACCAGCACTGTAATTTCACCTTTATTATTGCAGGTTGACGCACGTTACTGATGACTGTAGCTTCACTGCTGTTAAGATACTACAAAACTGGCAGTTAATACAGTCCAGGACTGTTTTAGCTACTGTATTGGGTGTCAAGGTGCTGGCAGCAGGGGTGTGGAGAGCACATGGTGGGTCATGGGACAAGCATGCAGAGGAAGAAGTGGCAGAGAGGAGCTCTTATGAACTGACCACAACCCCCATTCCCCATCCTCCTGTACTGCACGGTGGATGGAAGAGGTAGAGGAGTCAGCAATGAGAGGGAAGTTGAGCCTGGGAAGAGGAGGATGGGGAGAAGGTGTTTAGATTTTTGTCTGTTTCTCATCATCAAAAACTATTTGAATTGACAATAAATCAATTTTCCCCAAGTATGCTTTGCCCATGGCTATATTTGGTAAGTAATATCTCTGTCTTTGTGTTGACCCAGGAGCTTTTACATCTCATTTTCTCCCCCTGTCCTGTTTAAGGAAGGGGAGTGAGACTTGGGTGGATACCTGGCAGCCAGCCACAGTTAACCCACCGAAACTGCCCAGCCAGCAGAAGCTGTGAATGGTTGACACAGGCGCTAGGATGGCTATGGCAATCACAGAAACTTTCTGAAACTTCACTGTGATGACAGAGACACATCACAGACCCACAGGACGCCTAATAAACAGTCATGCTCCAAGGAAAATGCTGTAATTTTCTGTGATCCACAACTTCTCAGCTTGGACTGAATATTCAAGAATATCCAATATATCTGACTCCTGTCCTGAGAAATCTCTTAGCATTGAGACCCTGCAAGGTCCTTTTGTAGTCATTAAGGTACTTGGTAAAGTCATTATAATATCTAAGCAAAATAATTACGTAATTTAGTAGCAAAATAAGCATATTATTTCTTGTTCTACCGTTAGTAGACATGAAGTGCACTTAATCACCCCCTCCTTTCCTTTACATTTAATATTTCAAGCCCAATATCACTGTGCTGCCTCAGTTTCTTCTTTCCCTTGATGATTTTCTTTCACGTTTCTCATAATTTGTATTGCTGTCCTCTAAACTTTCCCTTATTAGTCTTTTTTTAAGTGCACTGCCCAATCCTAGAGGCATTATACCAGATGTCTCCCAGGCCAAACAAAGCATAATAATTACCTTCTATGTCTTACACGAGTTACTACATTTAATGAAGCAGAGGTTGTAGGGAAAGGTGAGATGTTTTATTAGACCCATGAATATAATTTAGATTATCACAGCTGCAACAGTACCATTATGCACTTTTGTAATACACTGCAGATTTTTCCCGTATAAAGGAACTATTACTGATTTATTTGGGCAGAAGCATAAATAATGTTGCTAATTTAGAGTAAGTTTGCAGTCCATTGAAACACACAGTTCTCTCCTGCCAAAATCCTGCCTGTCTACTTAGTCCTAACTTTTTATTTTACTATTGTGCATTTTTCCCTTTCATTATTTTTTATGTTTTTGGCCTTTTAAGTCTTTTTAGTCTTCCCACCCCCAGCTGTGATACTCTTTCTTAATAATGCTTGCTTTCTCTTTATTTACAGATCATTAAGAGATCCTAATGCACAATTTAGTTTCCTGTTTTCCTTCTTCCATGTCAGCATACTTTTGTGAGTTTTCACATTTTCACGTGCAGAGCCCCCCCCATACTCAGCACTGGTGAGGCCGCACCTTGAATCCTGTGTTCAGTTTTGGGCCCCTCACCACAAGAAGGACATTGAGGTGCTGGAGCAGGTCCAGAGAAGGGCAGCGAAGCTGGGGAGGGGTCTGGAGCACAGGTCTGACGAGGAGCGGCTGAGGGAGCTGGGGGTGTTTAGTCTGGAGAAGAGGAGGCTGAGAGACCTCATCACTCTCTACAACTGCCTGAAAGGAGGGTGCAGTGAGGTGGGTGCTGGGCTCTGCTCTACAGTAACAAGTGATGGGACAAGAGGAAATGGCCTCAAGTTGCACCAGGGGAGATTTAGGCTGGATATTAGAAAAAAATTCTTCACTGAAAGAGTGATGAGGCATCGGAACAGGCTGCCCAGGGAATTGGTGGAGTCACCATCCCTGGAGGGGTTCAAGAAACGTGTAGATGTGGTGCTTGGGGACGTGGGTTAGTGAGTTAGGTGGTGTTGGGTTGGTAGTTGGACACGATGACCCTTGAGGTCTTTTCCAACTTTAATGGTTCTATGATACTATGATTTCTGAAATGCTTTATTTCATTACTCTATTGTATTTGCCAATTTATTTCTTCTAGATCACCTACAGGCAAATTATATTCAGACTAGATTTTAACCTGTTCATTTTGGGTAATTTTTCTGCTTTCCGAGACAAAGTTATCTCATATACAGTGTAAGAAGTCATTGGACAATCTTTTATTCATATTGTCAAATTTTAGGAAACTAGCATCGGCCTTTGAGTTGCCTTCTATAGCCCATACAGGCAGTTTAGTTGCCATTATGCCTTCTGATTCATCTGTATGGTGGATATCCATAGTGGACTAAAATGTGTTAATTCCCATTCCTATTGTGCTACATTACTTTTCTAACAAATATCCATAAGTAACAGACCCTGTCCATTGGATGTTCCATTCAAAAAAAAAAAAACCCAACCATTGTAAACATTTTAGAGTATCATCTCCTGCATAGTTTTGTACCCACAGGCCATTTGGTACTAGTAGGTTTAAGGATTTGGGAGGAAACATGGAAAAAACAAAACAAAATAAAACAAAACAGAAAAGCAAGCTTTAAATAAAAACTCAGGGTGAAACCTCGACTGTGCATCCATCATGTGCTCTTCCACAAAAAACCAATATTGAGTCCTTATTGTCTATATTGTATCCTTATCACGCTAACCCATTATATCCCTCTAGGCTCTATTGAAATAAATCTTTTAATATTTCTATACCAGTATAGAGTTAAAAATTTTATAGATATGTCAAGCTTTTCAAGAACAGACAAGACCTTGTAACCTTCACAAAAATGACAATAGCTGTTTCTCATTTTTTTGCCTTTGAAATAGACTTCTTTGTGTCCTACTAGAGATACAGATATTTACAATCAATTTATTGACTGTTATTTGGAAGTTAGTTTCCCTCAGTAAAACATGAGTGCTTCCAAGTGTAATTTATTTGTCTTTTCAATCCTAGTAGGAAAAAAACCCAACACACGCAACCCTACACAGTTATATTTCTTCTTCAACCTGAAGCACGGTACATTTCAGGTGAGGAACACTAATAATTCTGACAGTTGTGTGTGGATATTATACCAGACTTTAGGTCTGCTCGAAGCAGTTTGTATTTCTTGGGTACAGGTTCCATTTTGCAACTCCCACATTCTCTGGAATTGCAGATATATGAAACATCTACATCTGCAACTTTAAGCTTTAGTGGTTCTGCTCCAGAAGTACACTGCAACATTTCGGTCTCATCTATAAATGTACCTGGAGAAAATATTTAAATATATATCCAAATTCTTTGAATGATTCACAATCTGGATTTATACATCTTCTATCCTGTTAGAATAATTTAGCTTTCATTTTATAGCAACCAATCTATTTCAGTCTTTCCTCCTTTTTAATACATTTCTTAGAGTTTCTCATGTTACATCTGTAAGATAATTAGTGTTGTGCATTTGCAATTTTATTTTAGAATGTCCAATCTGTTATGGATTATTCCTAGTCTAAGAACAGTTTGTCCTACTTGAAGCTTATGTTAGAGTCTCTCATTTTTGAATTGAGGTGTCTCTTTAATAAACCCATGTTTTCGGAGATGTTTTAGTGTAAGAACCACTTTCTTCATTCACTTTATTTGCAGGAACTTTATATTAGATAACATATCGTTCAAGTAAAATATTTATAATTTGTAATAAAAAATACTGCTAGATAATATATTTATATATTACTTAATATAAATATGGCACATCGCTTTTCAGGGAATAGAAGTGCAGCCGGCCATCTTCTTTAGCTGTCACTCTTCAGCTATTCCATTCAAAACAGCAGCTACGCAGATAACTGCCCCTGTGTGTACCTCAGAAACCATGAAGCACATGAAAAATTTAGATATGGAGAAACAAGTATAACATGTTGAGTTTATTACAAGTTTATGCTTATATGTGTGTGTGCTATATCTTCAAAAATAATTTTAAACTGTGTGATCAGGTAGCATTACTGTTTACCAGCATGTTCACAGTATTATACAGAATATTGTTTTCACAACAGTAACACTTAATTGTTGTTGCACAGGTCTCTCTCCATTTAAAGAAATGCTAAAGTGTGCTAGTGAATTCTGTAAAACGCTATTTATATCCTGACAATGGGGAAAATATCAGTATTTTTCTGTAGAACTGTTGGTTTATCAAGAGTATTTTAATTGCTCTTTTCAGAAAATGAGAACATTTGCATATCTATGGCAAGGTGTCAGTTTAAGACATATCCAGTCAAGCGATGTGAGTCATACCGTGTCAGAATACAAACCACAAAGTCACTTTAAGTAAATGCGGCAACCTGATATGTCAGAATCAGATACATCATTAGCAAGGTAATCAAATCTATGACAACTTCATTATCTAAAATTTTCAATGCAGAATAAACATGTTAGCTATGGATTGCAAAGGTCTCTTCTAGTCTTAAAACCTCTATTTCTTTGGTGCAATATTGTAAGGGATTTATGCGTCAGAACTACCCTTGCACAGAGGGCGGTGGATTTTTCTTTATACAAATGAACTAGTTACAATAAAACAGTAAGATGTAACATTTGGATAAGATAACATTTGTCATACCTGAAAAATCCTCAGGATCAGCGATGAAACACTAAGAGAGACATACTTAAAAAAAAAAATGCTTAACAATTGTGCATAGTCAAATATAGTCTTGTTTTAATAACACAAGAAAATACTTACAGAGCCTAGTTTGGGGCATTTAACTTCGGTTGCTGTTTTAGGTACTTACAGTCTGTTTATAGACTCTCTAAGCTATCCAAAATTCATGTAGAACTCTAAAATCATAGTACCTTACTGCCTTTCTTAGCCCCATTATATTTATAGGAAACAAAGGTCCTTAATTCAGCAACCTATATAGATGCTTAAGCGTCTCCTGATATATCTTGTGGTGATTGGTTGGCCCTGAAGGAAAATATTTCTTGTTTTTCTATTAACAAAATTATTAGATTTTACTAAGACAAAATACTGCAATTAATAGGAATATCTTATTCACACACATTTAATTTGCCATGCTTCCAACAAAAATGCCTTTCTGAATGACTTTAAAGACCTTATTTTGAGACAATGGGTACTGAGTACATTACAAAAAGCCATTTCATTTTATATTTCTCCAGTTAGAAAACCAAGGTAAAAAAAAACAACCTGGCATGATGACCATGTACTGTCATGGTTTTTAACTACTTGCTTGGGACAAATCTTACAATTTCAGCCATTTCAGAAAGAAAACTCCCGGGAATTTTTTCCAAAGGCTCTTTTGAGAAGCGAAATTTGAAGACAATTATCTTGACAGTTGACTTGAGAGAGAAAGAGAGACAACAGTCTTCCTGAACTTTGATTGCTTACTTGGTGGTGGTGAAGTTTGTTCAGCTGCTCATTCGGATTATTTGGTTTTTATTTTCTGTTTTACACATTTTTGTATAAGTTGCCATAAATTTGGTTTTGTGAGAGCACTGGTGGTCTGAAGGCAGTTATGAATCCAACAACAAAAATCAATCTAAAGGATAGTCCACATAGCCAGGTATATGTCTTAGGAAATTTCCACTTTCTGTGAGCATGACAAGTTTAGAAATTGCAGCATGGTCAAACTTCTTGAAAGTTAAATTCTTTTAGTGCTTCCCAACTCTGTGGAAGTTGGCATTAGCCAGAGAAATACAGCAAACAAACTTCTGCTCAGGGGAACCACAGTGAAAGGTTCAACAATGTTGGCGTTCCTGGGAAAAGGTGGAAGAATCATAAAGGGCTAAAGCCAGCTGGGTTTTTTTTGTGGGTTGTTTTTTTTTTTAGATACTGAGAGGTGACAGTTACAATGAATCTTTCTCTTGATCACTATTTAGGCTATCATTAGGTTCTTGATCCACTCAGTATGACTACCAATGCACATGCCTCCAATCTCATCACAGACTGCATTGTTGTATACATGTTCCTTTTTAACACTTTAAAAATTAAGTGACCCTTTTGACTGGGTACATTTGGTACATGTGCCCATATCTTGTACAAACTGGTTGTCCTGTTGAGTGATGCTTACTCCCACTGACGTCTGCTGTGATAAGATGGAATGAGTCACTCTAGGTGTTTGTAAAGGTTAGCAAGTAATATATTCAGAGCTGCAGATAAATCACGATGCCCTCCTATGTGGCAGATGCTACACAGCAAATTGCTAAGAAATGCCTAAAAGTAGGTAAATAAATAGGTAGAATCAACGTCAAAGGTGCACTTTCAGAAAGCTGAGCACTGTCTGCACAAAATAGTGACACTGTGAATGACCACTGAATATTATTACTTTGTTGTTAAGAATCTGGATACACCATAGAAAAACCACTTTTTAACTGTCTTGTCACTGTATGCTGCCAGTGTTAAATGCTGTTCACATCCTGATTTTGCAGTTTTTACACCGTGTCAGATCTGCCCCCTCTCTAGAGTATTTGCTAGCCAAGACAAAACAGTGTGATGGTTCTGCTCTAGCTCCCTCCACCTCTGCTACAAGAGTCAAAGAGACAGTTAAAATTCACTGTTTGTTTGGTTTTTTTTCTTCTTTTTTTTTCTTTCTTTCCTTCTTTCTCTCTTTCTATATTGAAGGAGCGAGATGACCCGGAGCAAAACAGATCCGGAACCAAAAGGGCCGATCTTCCAGAGGGTCCTCACCTATATACTGGGCATGATGGGTATGTTATGGGATAGATTATTGGCCACTCTGGGTCTCAGTCCCAAACCCAAGATCAAATCCTGGGCTGGTCACTGGGGCTGTGCAGACAGCCAGAGAAGCTGAAAGACCTTGGCAGCCACATAAACACCACTTTTTATCAGCGTTCTTCTGAGCACAAATCCAAAACACAGCCTCTTGCTAGCTGTTATGAAGAAAGTTAACTCTGTCTCAGCTTAACCCAGGACATAGACCTTACCATTTCATTCTGCAAACCATATGTTTTCCGTGGGTTTCTACAAGTTACCCCATCTTCCTCCAATGAGAAGTCATATAGTTCTGCCACTAGAGCACAAGTTGCTATATTCTGTCTTTGTTTTGGCTCCATTCATTGGTGAAGTATTAGTGACATGGGAGTAAAAGATAAAATAGTCAAGGCTCTGGATTTTCTATGCTGTTGTAACGGCCCATAGAAAATTAGTGCAAACTGCTAGGCATCTGTTCTCCAAGGCATGGACATCAGTAAATTCTGTGTGGAAGGAGGAATATTTACTCTGTATTCCCATATGCTAATTCTAATATACTCAATACCTTGTGTTTCCTGTTGGCTGGGTCTAGACAGGTCCCTGTGCAGTCTAGGAAAGTATTAAATCACTCTATGGATGTTTCTGTCACTGAGACTCTAAAATTGTTCAGAAGCATCATTATAAATCTGCACATGAACTACACTGAATCGTCTGATATATGTATTTGTGGGAATTGTTGAAGCCACAAATGAACACCAGTGTTTAACTTAAAATGAGTTTCAGTAAATCAGGATAAAAGGGTGCAATTTTGATAGTCATCGTTAGGAGAGTTTTGTTGCTAGGTGATTGGTGTTTCAAGTTGTTTCTGTTCTGTCTGTCTATAACTTTAGTTAATTTATGTTGGACAGCTTATATTTTGCTTTAGTTCCTCATCAGTAGCCTGTAAATAATGTGATATTGTTTTAATACAACACAAATGAATGTATATAAAATAGATAAGAAAGCAACAAGGATAACATTTCTAGGTAAAAATACCATCTTTTTCTAAATGTTTATTACATAAAATTACAAAATACAACTGAGGTAAAATTGTAATAACACAGTTTAAAGTTAACAGTTGTGCTGCTTTCTATATAGCGTAGTTCTTACAGAACATGAAAAGTTTTTTCCAGAAATGTATTCGTGTTTCCTCTTAAGAAATTTTATCCTGAAAATGCAACTGAGTCATCTATGGCAAATACAAATTAAATAAATAATGGATTGATCATTCTTAAGAAGACAAATGTAACTGGGTTATTGCCCATTGTAAAACAGTGAGGTGGTAAAGTATTTATAACCTCTTATAAATCACTGACATGGTCCTTTCTCCTTCCATGGAATTGTCCATTCTCTTTCATTTTCAAGCACTTTCTTGCTGTTGAATACCACCTTGTGCTGTTCACCCAAAGCTCTGGTTCTGAGAAGGGCGAATTGTTCTACTGAACTAGAATCAGCCAGAACAAAAATGAACTTTTCTCTGGTACATTTAAAAGTGCCATCTTTTGGTATATTATTTCTTGCTGGAACCCTGCAGAATATGCTAGAAAAGCATCTTCAAAGGTGTGTCCCAGTCATACTCTTCCTGAATCATCATAGACAAGACCCTTGAATACCTGGATCTTTACCTTTTTAAAACTAAACCTTGCAA
Source organism: Pterocles orientalis (assembly GCA_011057875.1). NCBI lineage: Eukaryota > Metazoa > Chordata > Aves > Pterocliformes > Pteroclidae > Pterocles > Pterocles orientalis. The sequence continues at coordinate 2,366,444 of WKFP01015235.1, read as the reverse complement.
ACTTGCCTCATTTCAAGAAAACTTGGTCTTGCACACTTATTTCACATTTTCAGAAGTACCTAAGCCCTGTTTTCAAAAGTGACTTCGATACGTTAACCCTTAGTAACATGCAGGTATCTAGGTGTTCCAACATAAGACAAATACTTTAGATTTTTGAGAAAAAAAAAAAATCTAAAAAAAAGTTGTTGCAAGTGCTCTCCCTGGGCAGAAATGTACCAGGTAGAGAAAAATGAGCAAAGGGAAGGAAATTTTCTGGAGCTGACTATCCCGCTTTGTGTACAGCATTCTGCTTCACTAGAAAAGCAATTAACTGTAAAAGAGGTTGCTTTTCTTGCTTTTTGTCTGTGAGAAAAAATAAAGGCAAAATTAGAGAGTTAGATATGTAGTGCAATGAGCGTTGCCATGTAGGGTGACAGTGTCTGCTAGAGATAAACACACCTGAAGAGAACAGTAATCTCTGCCTGGAAGGACCTAAGTGTTACTTACAATAAGAGATCCACTTCTCAGGGAAGCTGCATAGATCTTGAGAGTACTTCCTCTTCATCTCAGCTCTCCTTGCTTCCCACCATTCTCTATCACATCATATTTAACCCCTTGTCCCTACTAAAAGCCCATTTATAAAAACATGTTAGGTCACAGAATACTGTTACAACTGCCTTGGTCCCTAAAATCAAGATGATGATAGAGATTCTTCCACAGTTAGAGAGGATGATAAACTCCGCCAAGAACAGAAGTTAACAAACGAGTAGCAGCTCGTTAAACTCTATCCAAAGCTATCCCCAAGGCCAGTCAGAAAATCAAGTTTTTCCAGCATTGCAGGTGTCTGCCCCTTCAGAGCAGAACAGAACACACCATCACAGAACTAGTTCGACCTTCTGGATCTAATGAAAAGGTTCAACACAAAAACTCATCAAGGTGATCAAAGAAAGAAATAAAAAAGTCTGCACTACTTCAGAGACCCAACTTCACTTGCTGTCAGTGTGAGGAGGGAGAACGTCACAGTTTCATGTCTGGGAGCAGGGTGAGTCTCAATATAAAACAACACACTTGGAGCTTCATTGCTGAAGAGACAGCAGTCAGGGAGGATGAAGGCAAAAACAGATCAAAATATTGTGGCAGGGTGATTTTAGACTTTTGTAGACACAGACTCGAACTTGTCTGTTTGAGGAGACAGCTGATTCCACAACAAGAAGAAGAAAAAAAAAAAGGAAAAGAAATAACGAAACTGACACTTTGAACAGCAAGTCTGGAGGAAGAGGGCTAAAATAAATTATGTTTCTTTTAAAAACCACTGTCTCTCATTCTTGATCCCATCATAGCTACTTTGAGCAGGTCATCTTAGGCTATCCCTTTATTCCTTTTAACCCAGGATGTTTTTGGTGTTATGTGGTCTTCCAGCATATTTCAGCTTGTGCCCTGGAACTACAAGCCACAGAGCTTGCCCTATTACCTTGATCCTGCGGATAGATGAATGGGACAAAAACAACAACAGATCGTTCTGTAAATTAAATATTTGCCTGACTGACTGTAATCTCTGCAACAAAATTAATAGTGATTTCTTTTTCTTTCCAAAGTATCTAGGGGTCCTGTTCAAGGACTAAGTTCCAGGGTTCAAACAGATATAAAAAAAAAATTTAATCTAAATAGCCTAAACGACTTCTGAATCTATCAGTTTCACAAAATGGTAAGCAAAAAGGAAATATATGAAGATAAAAAAGTTTCAGTGGTCTAAGTCTATCATCACTGGCTCATCACCCTTTGTCCCATTGCAATTTTTGGTCATGGATTTCTCTGTGCCTGTACTTTAAGACAAAACTCTCAGTAAATATCAGTACTGCGATTGCTACTTTTTACACTATCATCTCCTCCTTTCTCTGTTTTCTTTTCTTTTTTTCAGTCCCTAAATATATGTCTGTAGGAGATGGAGCAACAGAATGCCTCACTGCTTTGCCTTCATGAGATGAGTTCTGAGCAGACCTAAATGTTAAATTTAATATAACTTTGAATTTATAATGGTTATCTATAAATTAATATAAATGTATTTTGATTTGTGTCAACTTTTTCACTTAAATGTGTGTTTAAAATATTCACTTTTTACATGAGCTTTCAGTAAGGCAATCTTTCTCTTAAACTTAATAAATACATGTTTAATACATAACACTACTATTTCAACACACCTATAATAAAGCTGCCTATAATAATAATTAAAAATTAAAATGAAATCCTACAAGAAATCATTGTCTTTCCTTTACCTGGTGTGCCCTGTGACAAGGAAAATATTCACATTACACCGCTACTACACTGATTTATAGGAGTGTTAATAAACAAAATACAGTGACTTTCAAAAATGGTCATCAGGCTTTGGTCTTCCTTTTACGTAAAGTAGTAACCATACTTCCATAACATTTTCATTTAAAAGCCTTTCTAAAAAGTATGCTCTCTGCTTTGAACAATGGTGTACAAAAGCAATCCACCTCAGCAGTTTAACATTCAAAGTGAAACAATCAATTTGAATGACAATCTGTTATTCACCCCTAAAATGTATTAACTAATGAAAAATAGATGTTTCTCCACAATATTACAGTCATATTTCAGTAAGAGAGTTAAAACAAGTGGGACCTCACAACCTTTAGATACAATTAAATACGTGTATGGCTAAATCAGCAAGAAGTAAGTGAAGTGTTTGAAGTCTGTAAGGGTTGAGTGAAACAGCGGGATAACTAGATGCTATGAATAAAATGAAAAACAAAAGACAAAGACTTAATTGGTAGTCAATTCCTTTGTGGACAGCAAGAACAGAATCTAGTTATTTGACAGCTTTTATTTATCCAAAGGCCAGATTTAAGAAACATAAATTTTATAGTAGCATTCTTTCAATAGACCAGGGAACATATTCCTTCATATAGATGTGTATGTCACAAAGCAGTATTCATAAAACATGACCCATTATAACAAAAATGGAAAAGTAAATATTGTGTGTAAAGGCAGAGTCAGAGCCAATTTACTGTTCTAGGAAAATTTTATCCTATTTTATTCAGAACTGGATAAAAAATTTCCATCCTCACTGCGCTAGGGAGACTTTGTGGCTATTTTGCAAGTTACAAAGTTCCTACATTAAGACCTTAAGAAGATTGTGGTAAGAACAAAAAAACCCAGATGTGATTTATATAATAAAAAGCTTTCAGCCTCATGATGTTTTAAAACCACTGTTGCAACACACTTTAGAGTTTTGTTTGCTCTCCTGAGAGACAAGCATTGAAGAGAGAAAGTGGCATGAACCCATACAAACCAGCATGTCCCATTTATAAAAGAAGCGGCACAGTAAGACAGCATACCTGTAAAGGCATTTCTGTACCCAACAGCCCAGATAAATACTATTGCCATCACTAATTACAGACCACAGGGCTTATGCTAACTGTTCCTCTTGTTAACTCTGCAGGGACCCAGCTCAACCTGTTTGTTTTGTTATCAGCTCGCTGGGTGGGCTGAGCATGGCACCATGTGTCTCCTGTTACAGTTTAAGGGTGGGGTAACAGCAAAGGCCTTGAAAATAACAGGCACTGGTTGAGGAAGGAAGCCCCAGAACAACTAGCAATGCATTGATGGGCCTTCAGTTATGAGGAAAAATGCATCTGTGAAAAGACTGCTTATCCCTTGGGAAAGGGAGCAGCAGCCTAGCAATGGGGTGAGGTATCTAGTGCAGCCTGGAAAAAAATTTGTCCCCAGGTTCAGGCAGTGTGTAGCTTAGGATGGAGACCAAGGGCTGAGAGTTGCTTTGAAACTCAATTGCCTTATAAAAGGACAAGATCCTGAACTTGAAGATGGGTAAGAATAAGCAATGTTTGCTTCAGCTCTGTGTCCTCTTTTTGAAGAGCTCTTGGGGACTGATGATCTGCACTGTGGAGGACATGAAGCACTGCTGCTCTGTGGTCTTGGGCATTCACATCTAATGTTGGGTATGATTGCTAAGCAGTGATGGGTTTGAGTAGGTAATGATAATGGCTAATAATGAGAAGTAACCATTTGTATGAAAACTCTCATTCACTGGATGTGAAACAATTCTTGTAATTCTCATGGATGTCTAAGGAGATCTTTAATTTCAATAACTCTTGGATCAGTTATGAAACTGGTTGTGTAGCTCTTTTATAGAACAAGACTCTGTCATTGTTTTAAAGTATTTCTAACCGACTCTTCTCTGAGAAGCCAGGAGCTTGTTAATATTTGAAGGGTACTGTGCATATGAACTGTATCTATCATGAGGGAACAGAATCATTATTGGACAGACTTCAGCTACCATAAATCTGTGCATTTTCACTGATTTCACAGCAGCTATGCCAGTTTACCATGCTTATGAGCAGGGCCTAATGATTATAGGACTAAGCCTAGACCAAGAAGTTGGCAAGGAGTTTGACAAAAAAAAAATGCCTGTAAGTATGAATGATCTGACAAAATTAAAATTCTTATCTTTTGGACTACACTTTCTAGTGCATTTTGTCTGAGGTTTTATGATAGTCTTTTATAATTAATCACCAGCCTTTAAAAAGTCAATACGTAACAAGCAGTCCTGCACTGTGGTCCCTCTTGATTCTCCTAATATTGTCCTGAAACAGTTTGTCAAAGACCTCCAGATCAAAAATGGGTTTATCCTTTGTAAGCAAAGAACTTAGCAGTCACACAATATAAAAAAAAAATATAACATTCAAATGATAGCAGACTTGAGACCTCTTTCCCCTAGTTAGTTTTTATCCACGCAGATATTATTTGACTAATTCTATCTTCTGCAGTTTAATATCTTCCCATAGTTAACTACTTCAAGTAATTTATTGCAAGATAAGTTAGATCTTCCACTTCTTTCATACTTAGGGAATCACTTTATCAAACAGAGATATCAAGCTATCTTGGTACTGCCTATCTCTTTTAAAAAGGTCATGTTGCTTATTTTCCATTCATTTCTGTTTGCATAACTAATTTTTCCCATAATTTATTCCAAAGGTTTCTAGTCTAATGAAATCAAGACATAGGTTCTTATTTCTTTGGGTTTATATTTTTCTTTCTATTAATTATAGTACAATATTTATTATTTTACAGACATAGTTATATTCCAAATTTGATAAATCAGCTACTCTTATAAAAAATTTAAAAGTGTGCCATTCTTGTCATTATTCTGCAATGACGGTCATTAACTGTCTTGATCTGAGTGCATTAAACTCTGAGTTCTGTTTCCTCTTCAAATGTGGTAATTTCCATTTCTATTCTGTCATTGCCATTAACCATCCTATCTCTACTCCTGGATATACTTTGCTCTTACTGAAAGAGATGCAAAGTATTAATAACTTTGATTATTAATAAAATCTGAATAATTTTAATCTCCTTCCAAACTTCTTTAGATCTCAAGCCTGTGTCTTCCTTTTTTATATCCATGCCTAAAAGAACTTCAGCACTAAATGGAGACCAATGACATCTCTAAAGAGTAACTCACCCCAGCTAAGATCATCGGTGACATGCCCCTTGTAAAGAGCTTAGCTTTCTCTATTAATTATTGGGACAACCTGATGGCTGCTTAATTTTACTGTTAGCTGACATGAATCTGTCTAAAGGGTTGACAGTTGAATAAACAAATAAAAACATGGAGAAGCGTTGTTTACTTATAAATTTCTGGTTCTCATTACTAGTGTTTCAGTCCTAGATGTCATAGGATCAGTCCAGTTACTACTGGATTTGGTCACAATTTTTTTTTCGTGAACTTCACTAGCCAGCAAATTGGGATGGAAAATAGGCATGAATTTTCCAGTATTTCAAGTATATTGCTGTGCATTCAAGGAGGTAAATGGCAGGAAAAAAATTCATTTAGAGTGTGGTATAATTCATCACTTGAAGCAACAATTCCCTGCTGAATTTCACACGGCACTACGTAAGTACTCAGAAGATTGAATCATACATTTTGAACAAAGAATATTCATTTCTCTATTGTCATTCATATATTATACAACAGTTTAGTTGCTGACAGAAAATAAAAGGTGTTTTGGGAGTAGTATAGGAACAGCAAATGGATTTGCAGTTATTAGCCATATGAATTGTATTTCTAGTGTTGAAATCACTCAGTGTTGGCAGTGAAAGTGGTACTAATGTGGCTACTATAAGCAACTCTTTCCTAAATATTCAAAGAAGATTTTTCTTCTCACAGAGAATATTGAATGCAACATACAATGATGGAAGTACTTGAGCAGAGGTTGAGATTGCTTATACTATGGTTTGGTTTGGCATTTGAAGCTGAATCAGGAGATTCAGGGTTCAGACCAAGGGAAATAATAGATAGTATGGAAGGCATTAGAGTTTTTCTTCTAATATTTTGACCCAAAATTGCAGAAGGCAAATGAGATATGTTGTTCTGGTCAGCACAAGCTATTCTGACAAATAGAGGTCTTGTAAGATTGTAAGATTGGCTTTCTTGAAAAACAACTACCACAGTAGGCCAAAATTTTGTTCTTAGTTATTCAGAACTAAAAAATTTCATTCTTAGTTATTGGGAACTTGTCTAAATTAATTTTATTCTATTCTGAAAGAGATAGTTTCACCTCATCAACCTCATATTGTAGCCATCACTAACTTGTGTTTTCCAGTGTAGCCACTGAAGCCTTAACATCTGATCATTGTGATCTACTAGACAGATACATTATGGGTTCACTAATGCATATTTATATACATTCTACTTGGAACAGTGATCAAAACTAAAGGAACTTAACCCATCAGCTTCTTAGCTGCTTTAGTACTTGGACAAGCCTCAGTTTTCAACTCAAGTAATTACAGTACAGAGGTAGAAAACAAGAGGATCAATGGAAGAAGAGAGAAAATAGGTCAGCTGCATTAAACAAATATTTTTATATTCCTTCTTATCTGCCCAGGTGGGAAGTGTTGAGTTTACTTTTCCCACCATCTGGGAAATTATTTAGTACTTCTTTAAGTCTGATTTCTGTTAGATCCACATCGTACTATCATTAGAGGTGCAATAGGTTCATTCCACCTACTCTTAAGGAAAAATGGAGTGACACTGGAATAAAGAAGTGCACTTGATGATTCTATGAATATCAATTCTATAAGGATATTTTTAATACATAATTGTTGTTATTTTCAGCACTTTTATGCATATAGATAAAATCTGTCCTTTTCATTAATGGTCCTTTTTTTTTTTTCTTTGTGTTTTCAACTCTTTCTTGAAAATGGCATCATAGAATCGTTCAGGTTGGAAGGTACCTTGAAGATCATCCAGTTCCAACCCCCTGCCATGGGCAGGGACACCTCCCACTAGCCCAGGTTGCTCAAAGCCTCATCCAGCCTGGCCTTGAACCCCTCCAGGGATGGGGCATCCACAACTCTGGGCAACCTGTTCCAGTGTCTCACCACCCTGACAGGAAAAAAAATTTTCCTAATAGGCAATCTAAATCTACCCTCTTTCAGCTCAAAGCCATTACTCCTCATCCTGTCAGTCCACTCCCTGATACAGAGTGCCTCCCCATCTCTCCTGTAGCCCCCTTCAGGTACTGGAAGCTGCTCTGAGGTCTCCCCAGAACCTTCTCTTCTCCAGAGTGAACAACCCCAACTCTCTCAGCCTGTACGGGAAGTCCTCCAGTCCTCTGATAATCTTCATGAACTTCCTATGGACCCACTCCAACCCATCCATGTCCATCATGTGCTGGGGACTCCAGAGCTGGGCCCAGTACTCCAGGTGGGGTCTCATGAGAACAGAGTAGAGGGGGAGAATCTCCTCCTTCAACCTGTTGGTTATGCTCCCTTTGATGCAGCCCATCATGGTGCAGTGCATTCACTGATAAATTATTTATAGAAATATTTGACTGGAACATCTGGATTTAAGGTAATTACTGTTTTGAAACAACAATTAAGTATGTTGACAGTGTTAAAAATAATAAATTAACCACAGAGTAAGGTGTACCTGCCACCTTGTGCACCATGAATTTTCTCTGTGTGTGCTTTACCTGAAAAACTCGTGATAATTTAAGCACTGAAAAATGAAAAGCACAGTTAGATAGAAATTTGCAGTTGGATAGGTAACTCAGTGGGAGATCACATGAGAGTTAATGGTAAAATGTGAACATGAGGCATCAAAATTTTGACTATAGCAATTAGATCTTAAGATCCATTTGATTTTATTGTCAGCATTTGCTTAGCAGCCTCTCAAGAAGTTATCTTGTTTGTGCTGATGTAAAAATCATTCTGCTGCAGTCATAATTACACAAACTGTAAGTGTAATCAAACTAGATTAAGAATAGCAAATCAAACAGAAAACATGAACAAAATCCTACAATATTATAGGACTGTGTGTCACAAAGAACATACAATATATATGCAAACATTCATAAAATAAAATTCATGTAAAAATTCATCAAATTCATAAGCAAACATATCACCTCAACTAAAAATAGAAGAATAAAATAAATTTTCTTTGGTTTTGGAGGAGTCAGATCTTCATCTAAGGACGAATAAATTAGTTATATTGTTATTAACAATAATTGTCCTTACATATTTCACACTTACTTTTACTGCAGCAGACAAACTCATACTATTTTTCTTGACTTTGTATGTTTACTGAGAGGAATTAGAGGACTTACAGGAAAAAAAGTAATCCTATAATTTGGGAAGTGAGACCCAAATTATGGCCATGCTAAAGTCAGACTGAGTTGCTCACTTCACTGTCCAGTATATACTAGAAAGCACTCATAGCTTACTGAGAGGTCTGCACTAAAAAGAAGAGTATCTCTTGTCCCATGCAGTGTATATCAATGACTTATTTCTTGTAGAGTATGTTGGTCCTCATATGGTTTATTCAGATACCACAATAATGAGGATTAAATAAATTCTAATTTCTATTTAGGCTATGTACTAGCTCTGCTGCAATCAGTCACTTTTCATGTCGTAACACCAGCATTGCAGACACCAGAGTTCAGTGATGAACAAAATGAAATTTTTTTTCCTTATATTTACATATGTAAGTATACTGTTGGGCATAAGCACACATGCACATACACACGTAAGCCTTGGCACATTTTGCTAGCCATGAATGACACCTACAAGTCAATTCTGGTGAATCCATGTTATACAGCTAATGGAGGTAATCTAGGTACTGAGTATCATAAAATTGTATCTATAGCTTCCAGAAAGGATCTTCTGATTTCATTAGCTTTTAGAATTAGTGCTCAAATATGACTTTAAATAGACTACATTCTCTGCACCTTGCATATAAATGTTCAGTCTGTCTGTTTAATCATTCAGTTTCAGTATTTTGCATGATGCCGTATGTTCCTGTGACTAAACAATCTGCAGTTGCTATTCAGCTGGCTTTTATTTTTTGAGATCTATGGGATTTAAAATTTCTTTACCGGGAGTGCCATTCCTCCATACCTGATCTGCCTCTCAGCTTTACAATCGGCAATCCATTTTTATATTCCCTAAACACAGGATGTTTAGGGAATGGCGTCATTTCTCCACATAATGATGTTAGTTACTGCCACCCCATCGCACTCATTTGTTCATAACAGAACCTGCAGGCATGCATCTAATTAACTTATTCCTGTTCAATATACCTGTTCCAAAGCCAAGCAGCTTTATTTCTTAATGGTCTCATTATATTTACAGTATTTCAAAAAGAGCTTTGAAAATTTGAATGCCCTTTTTGTTCTCATAAAATTGAATTCTATTTAGCACTTTCATTTTGTTTATTTTTTGGCTTTTTTTTTTTTGTAAATCAACATTATATGATCATTCTAAAAAAGTTATGGGGTCACTCCACTATGGACAAATTGCAATCAAATATTAATTATGTCAGAAATACAGTTTCCACTACTTTAATAAAAAACAGCCCACTAACAATCATTGCTTAAAACAATTCAGATGACAGGTTTTTTTCATGCTAGGCTCAAAATGAGAAATAGTTGAACTCAATTGGACACCGCTGTCCTAGTGCAGTTAAAGCTATCGTTACTAATTCAAGTCACCCCTAGGTTAATGACAGATTATAGCGGCTTTCACTTACTCCAGTCTTGATTCAGGTATGAAACCAACCTGGCCATCAGAACAACAAGGAGACAGAGGGGGAGAGATGTGTAAAGAAGAAGCTGTCATTATACTATTTTAGTTTGCATTCCAGGAGTAAAATGACCTATGAACGGATTTTTGTATTATAACCCATTTAAGGCAGCAACTGTAGCCCATTGTCACTATTACTGCAACTGGTTAAGTACCCACACTTCCTAAAATAAAATGTGTCTTAGTGATGAACATTATTGAAAACACTTCCAAAAATATCCCCCCAAAATCAGGCTTTTTTATTATTTGCAGTTTAAAGCTAATAAAATCAAAGGTAGGTTTATGGGCCTTAAAAGAAAACAGTTGTCTTGTGGTCAAAGGTAGTTTATTCACCAAAGGCAAAATTTACACATTTTCTTTTATGATAGAAGTGAATAACACATCACAGTGCCCATTTCTAAGGCTCATTAGACCAACTAATCTGATGCCTTTCTAAATTAAGTTAGCACTGGTTATTTCTTAATCTTTTTTTCCACTTTTTAAAAACCATTTTTGGCTTTCATTATCCTCTGAAATCAGCTCCTGGTTTCTAGCAGCACTTAATTCAGCAACAGTGTCTTCTGGAGTGTATGTCTAGTCCTTGTGTCAGATTTAACATCTTTGCTTAGTGTTTTAGTTAGCTTCTATGCTCAGCTATTTTGTTGTTTATAGTTTCATCTGCCTCCATCTGGTCTGAATACAGCTCCAGTGAATCTGGCTCCCTGCCTTTTCTCTCAAGTTTTAAGTGGAAGGAAAGTCTAGAGGGCAGCAACCCCAGACTTGGAAGGCTTAGTGGGAATCCTTCATCCCTCCCAGGTTTGTGTTATGTTGAATAAAACAAAACCAGCCCATTAAGAACCTCTATTCTAAAATTCTATGAGAATAGGAAATTATCTTCTGCATAGTATTGTAAAACAATTCATTAATTTTAGATAACTTAAACTTTCTAATTTGCTGCTCATCTCTAACTTCTCTTGGCTTCAGTTATAGTAACAGGTGTTCCTCCCCTTGATATAACAGATACTGAAAGCTTTTACCTGATTGCTAGAATTAACTTCCAAAAACTTGAACTGAATTTCCTGAAAAATTAAAAAGAAAAAAAAAAACAGAAAAAAGAAAACCTTAATTATTGTTTTCTGTAAGAATGTACATAAAGAAACCATTCTTGTCTTGTGCTGAACTATGGAGGGAATTGTCTATTGCATATATGGTCAATTTACTGGAATGCAGTCTGATGAAAACAGTAAGTGTTCATTTAACTAAAACTATGTTTTAGTTAATCAAGAATTGGAATCATTAATATCTCAGGTTGAAATGGAAAGAGTGGGAAAGGGAAATATCCACCTTTGATTATAAAACTTTTTTTATTGAATGTACTAGTTACTTCCCATGTTCCCTCCCACATCCTGTTAAGGGCGAGTGAGTGAGAAGCTGTGTGGTGCTTTGCTGCCTACTGGGGTTAAGTCACAGCAGTATTAGGAAAAAAAAGAGATTCACAGGCTGAACAGATCAATTCTACAGAGCAAATACCTAAAATCATAGAATTAAAAAAAAATCTTATGTCATCTTGGTGCAATACAGTTCTGTAGCAGGACACATAGAATAATACTGTATTGGTCTTACTAATCACTAAGTGGAACAGGTTTGGGGCTATATTGATACTAAATTTGAGATACTGCTTTCGTTTAGTTGCAAGCTCCCAAGTCTCCACTCATCCAATAGAGAGATCTGTTGCAAGCCAGAAACAGTTTTATATCAGAAAGCTGGATAATTCATTACAGTGATAGTATGGAAAGCTGAAATATGCCTTGAAAGCATTACACAGCCTCTTTAAGGAGGCTGTTTAAACTGTTAACAAACAAGATAACATACCAGTAGAGAGCTCATTGAGCATTTTCTAATAGAGGAACAACTTCCCTTGGGGAAAGCTGGCAAGAAGAATAAGATGTGAGATGCTGTGATCTGAGTGAGCACAGGAAAATTCTGTTCCTAAATTCCTTTGTGCAGGGCAGAGCATCTCACATCCTGACCTTCTGCTTTGGTCTCAAAATCACATGTATAACGTAGCCATGTTGCATATTGAGCCATGTCAGACCTAGTAAGATCTTCATCACCACTGATGCACCCTGCTTTCCTTTGAAATAACCCTAAGGAAGGAAGGGAGAGGCTTCTATTCACTCTAGTGGGTCCTTGAGGGTGGACAATAAAAGCACCACAGACCATATCCACTTTGCAGTGTGTACGTGCTTATTCACTGAGCAGCCTTATTTTTTCTATTTTTAAGCAATGTCTTCCTAATATAGAAAATTGAGGTAATTATACTTAAGCTTTCTTGAAAGAAGGGCTCTGTTTACCATTAAGACAATGTAAGTTAAAAGTACTAAGTGTTCCTATGCAAGAGAGAAAAGAATGAAAAAAAAAAAATACAAAGGTTTGGATGAAGAAAAAGCAAAAAGAAAAATCACATGGAAATTAATTTACTAAAAAAATTATATATGGTCATTGATACACAGGAAAATACGTTTAAAAACTCAAATACTAAGCTCCCCTATATGCAGTACTGAAGAAATTTTCAGAAAATAGGAGGGAGTATTGTAGATCACTAGAAAAAATGTATTGGGTACCTAAATCCTGCTGAAAAAACATTTGATATGTTAGATTGGGACTAGGTGAAGAAGGCATATCCCTCCCTATCCTTCATTTGCGGAATACGCTTTTCTCTTATGCATCTGAAATATGCAAATTGGGAGGAAGAAACTGTTCAGAACTGTGATTATAAAAGTTTCTAAGATGTTCCATTATGATACAATAAAGCAACATATGCAACTGAAATAGAACAAATAACTTGTACCATGCTTCTTACAAGGAGACAATTTTTTTTTAATAGATGAATGAGAGAATTTAAATGTTACAACCACTTCATTAATGGTAGTCACTGGTCCAGTTTTTGAGGAGTCTTCCACCCTGCAAAATACAGAACAGAGCACAACCACTTTTTTGTCACTTGCATGCCCCAGCTGGAGCCTACAGAAATCATTCAAAGATGTAAAAAGGAAAACACATTTGTCTGGCCAAGAAGTCAAGTGCTCAGAACAAGGGAAAAACATGTTTCCCAAATCTTAACGTTATAAGACTTCTAATGGAAACATAATATAAACTGGTGTACAGAAAAATTTCTGCAGAGTTTCAGCTTGTAGAAAAATTTTCAGCCACGATGAATCTCTGCTAGCACTGTTTTGATGAATCCTCACTAGTAATGTTTTAAGGCTTTGTTTCACAGCTGAGGACTCTGGTGCTGTGTGTACCTCATCTGTGTGAGGTTTGAACAGAGTTCACCAGCCTGCAAACAAAACATTTCGATAAATCTTTGAGGAGATTATTTTTTATGGTGATTTTCTTCTTAGACCTGGCATTTAGTTTTTTCATGATCTTACTCACAGATTGCGAAAGATAAGTAGAAGAAATTGGCTAAATGTTTATTCATAGAACTAGTGTGGGATTATTTTTATCTCAGTAGGCACATCGCAAGCTCAGAAGTAAAGTATCTGCTTTTAAATGGATAAAACCAAGGAAATAAACTTCAGGGAGCATGAAGATACCAAAGAACAAGATTTTTTAAATGTTGAATTTTTTATTTTAAAAAGGCATAGTTAGTGGAAAAAGTTCTAAGTCGCAAAACAGAACTTTATAGATAGTAGTTTTATTGAGTCAGTTTGCTTAAGGGAAGGCATAAAGTTTTACTAAAAAAAAAAAACACCCAACAGAAAAAAAAAGCCAAAAACCTGAGATAACCAAGACAGAGTGGTAGTAAACAAGGTCAGATCTCTGCATATAATTAAAGGCAATTTGGTTGATATGTGATAAGCATAACCCTAGGAAGGGGACAAACACATAATCATGAACTCACAGAATGGTTTGGGTTGCAAAGGACCTTTGCAAAGGCTACTATTAGCCTTTAAGTGACTCAGGATTGAGAGGTGTTCTCGCTCAGTATTTAATTGTTATTTTAAATTTAATAAATTTATATGTATAGTCTGTTTCTTGCTGTTGAATACCCAACATGTGAAATCTGAGTCATGATTTTTAGATGTAACCATCCACAAAAATTAAATTCAAAGGGAAAATGAACAGGGTCAGAACTAATTATCACTTACAGTGAATTGAACATTAATGCATTTTTTTTCTCCTTTTATTTATTTGATTTTTTGTTGGCATTACTCATTAAGCTTTTGTCATAGCAAAAGACAAAGCTCATGATCCAAAAATAAACTCCACAAGCTCTGACATGTTTTTTTTTAAATGAAACGTACACACCTGGTGAAAAATACTCATACTGACAACTGAATAGTTGAAACTGAGGGAAATAGATCCAGGTATCTTGACCGATAACCTTTAAGAAATGCACAAATTTGTTGTGACAGAAAAGAATGTGTCACAGAATCCTGAACAAATTGGAGAACTAGTGTCCATTCACAATCTATGCAGATATAGCTACGTGAGGAAGTTGCACAGTATTTGCTGTCACGATAGATGGCACAGTTTTAGATAGTTGGTAGATACCTTCACATTGGGGAAAAAAAAGAAAAAAGGGAAAAAAGACAATTTTTACATAACATTATTTCTACAGATAAAGCATAAAAAATCTCAGAAAGTTTTAAGATAAGGTTTAAAAAGTAGAAAGTTATTCAATGTCTTGTGGTAGAAAAGGAAGAATTTTAGAGAAATAGGGCAGTAGAACTGAAAAGGTGAGACCCAACTTTGTGTGATTTGTCAGTGAGTGAGATGCCAGGAGTGCCTAAACAAGGTAAGTAGTTATAAGAGAAGGTTTATTATGTGAGATCAGAAAAATAGATAACAGTTCTGGAAAGAAATTATGAACTCTTTCTTGAGAGGCTAGAAAGGATAAGAAGCCTCAAAAAATAGGCAGGAAACAGAGCTGATGCAGTTTCAGTCTTTAAGTGATCAATCAGTCTGGACTTGGCAACCTAGATTTGCTGAAATTTCTTTAAAAAGTTTTTTTCAGAAAAAGTTATAGTGATATCTTCAAGGAGGAGGACTATAGTAGAGGATGGAATTGCACTGGAAAGAAAATGCCAGAGAAATATGTACATAAATATCTTCAAAATGAAAGCAGAGAAATGGGAAATAAGTACTAGACAATGATCTAAACTCCAAGGGTGCACTGAAACTCCTGATGATTATCTGCAAGCTAAAGTAGTCTCTGTTTTTACAGACAGAGGTAAGGTTAGTGCTGCTGAAGGAAAAAAAGAAAATAATGACAGTGAGCGGCACTAATGAATGAAGGAGTATGAGAGACAGTTTGACATCATAAATATTACTTTGCAACAGCATTGGCTGTTAGAAACACTATTAGAAGGGAAAAATAAATGCAATCTGTTTTTTCCACAGAGATGTCTCTACACTTGTGACCTTCAAACTATGTTGTTTGCTACTTGGCCCTATTTCTCTTTAAAAATATATGGAAGGGCTAACCATTGTTTAATTTATTTCCTTAATTTAATGGCTCCTATCTCCAAAGTAGTACTATTTTATCAAAATATGCACACAAGCACACGTACAAAAACAAACACACATGCAAATGACATTATTTTCTGATGTTATTTGTATCAAAATAACCATTGTCAATATTTTTCTTAACATAAGTACCTCTCTTGATTATTCTGTTAAATTTTTGAAGATTTTTTAAAACTCTTTTATGAGTATTTCAAAGCCATTAAATATTTCTGTTTACACATTAAAAGTTAAGTCAACCTTTTTGCTATTCATTCTTCTGTACTGCTTGTTATATTTCCTACTTTTTTGGTAAAAAAAAGTATGTGAGCAAGAGATGAGTATATTATAAAGTGTATTGAGATAAATATGTAACTTGAGCTAATCATAAATTTTAAATTAAAAGTTTCTTCACTGAAGTATGATTACAGTTTTGGGACACAATGTAATAATTTCAACAAAAATTGAATTAGGGAAAGTTACATTGTAGGATTCCAGGCAGAATTTCTAAATAAAACCAAATCAAGATTGTTAAGATAGCCAGTAGTCTGACAGGGTATTGAAGATTCAACAGTCTGATGGAGCATAGGAAAAATTAGAAGGGAACAGTTAAATCCTTTCTTTATTTGATTTGGACAAGGAACATGAATTTGATTCTTCTACATCCAAAGTTAGTATTCCAAGGACTCAATATTTTTTGTTAATATCTATTTTCCCCCACAGATACAAAGGCATTAAAATTAATTCAAGAAGGAAAAAAAACATTTCTTACCAGGCCATCCAAACCATTATGCGCCATCTGTCAAATCCCACAGCTTGTTTACTACAATCTTGTTGTTGTTGTTGACTAAATCTACCTACCTGACTGGCATTCTCCCCAGTCTGAAATTAAGGATTTGTAGTCCACTTCCTACCTGTATTAGCTTTCACTCGATCTTTTTTGTCCAAAGTAAAAAAAAGTCAGGGAACCTTTTTTTATTGTAGATTTTAAATTCAAATAAAATTCAACTCTGCCACTATGCACCATCCAAGTATGCTCTTAAGGCCTCTAGGCTGTCATACTGGGTGTTCAAATTTCCAGCATTGTATTTTTCAGGAACGTCTCCTCTTGGTTTCATTATTGTTTTGACTTCCTAATGCTTATGTGTATGGGTAAACACACAATCAGATGCTCAGCCTCTACCAAAGGATGAAAAGCCATCCATGCCTCCCAGATAATGGAAATACAATATAATTTAGGAGATTAACTTTTCTGATGTGAGCTGAAGAAATAGGAGCTAGAACTGGAGTTATCTCCAGTATTGCTAGGACATAATTTAAGCAGGCCTGCTGTAGAAATGTTTCTCTAGAGATAATTATTTTGAGACTGAAAGTGGAATCAGGGACTTTGGTCCACAGAGGCTAACCCTACCACCAGAAGGGTGTGCAGCCTGGCAAAAGTGGATCGGCAGAGTGGAAATGGTAGTACCGCTGTGTATGCTTTGAGGAGTTAACTTCTGATGAACCATCTTCTGTTCCCATTGACTGATATCGATGTCACCTAAATTGGAGTACATTAGGTGCACTACAGTAATATACCTTACACTTTAATTTTGTCCAAAAGTAATTTACCTTGTGTTCTCCAGGAGCAGTTTACAGAGTGAACAAAAGCATGTCGCTGGAGACAATCAGTAAATTCAAGTCAGCAGTGTCTTCCTGATCCAAACTGAAGCAAGAATGTTGTTAGCCCATTATTTTGAAGCTATTCAGGTTTTATATAGCAGAGGCTCTGAAACCATGGATGTCCACAGATGTGACACAAATAATCTGGTTTGTGATGCTAATATGGTACTCTCTGAATGAAAAATAACTGTGTGACACTTTGACATCAGTTTACAAAAGGTATGGCAACAAATCTGAAACTGACATTTTGTGGTTTTTTTATCATTAGACTTTCTAGTCACAATAGTATGTTAGTGTTTTAAATAATCTTTAATTATCTTTCTTTTTCTTCTTTGTTTAAAAATGCTGTTTAAATGTGTAGGAATATATCTGGCAACATATCATAAAAATGCATATGTAAATATATAACTATGATAAGAGAAATGCCTCATGTTCTTCCTATTTAATCTGTGGAAGAAAAGCTTTAAAACATGAATCTCACTTTATGGAGGGGAAACAGCTGCCTGTGAAAGATTTTCCTGCAGATTGTACCACTCAACTAAAGAAATCAGAGTAAAAAACGGGGTTACTTACGCTGCATGGAAAAAAAAATAATAATGAAAAGCCCACAACATCCCCTTCCCTAAGCACATCGTTTATATTTGGGGAACCCTCGACCTTTTTCTTTTTGTGGAGTAATAGGATGGAAACAAGAAAAAATTTAGAGGAAACTGAAGTGACCTTCATCCCTTTTTGAGATGTTTTTCAGATTCAGCATAGTTCCAAAGACATCAGAAAAAATGTAAGTCACAGACTTGAATGAAATTACTTAGAAACCTTGATGTAGTTTGAGGACTGATTATTTTTTTGTTGTTGTTTATTTCAAGACCTAATTAATTGTGTGAATAGTGACCTTAAATTAAAATGCCTTCTAGAAAAATTCAATAAATTTATTGTAACGTGTCAGTGACAAATCATGGATAAATAAGATAACTTTAATGAAAAAGACAACATTGCATCACATAACAAAATGAAAAGATTGTCAACTATATATAGTGATCTTCATTGCAAACATAAGTGGTTTAATCAGCTGCTAAACAGAGTGATACATTTTGAGCTCTAAACATGTACGATCACATACGGTAGCTCTTTGTCATTCTGACATACATTCACTCTCCAGGTGGAACGAGTCTGAGGAACTGTTTAAATGACAACCCATTTAGAAAGTCAGTAATTAAGTATGAAAATACTTTGTTGCTTCTTTGCCTTTATAACATTAGTTTGTATGACAATTGCATTTAAATATTATCTGTGTCAAGTTTGTAAAAAGTCCGTGCCACAGACCACTTTAGAACACTCAAATGTAAAAAAAAAACCCAAACCCAACATTCTCAACTTGGTTTTGTCCAGTGAGCCAACTACTTTTACCTCAAAGGACTCCAGCACAAAAGTGGCAATATTTACCCTTTTCTACCTTTAATTTCCACTTTTGGTTATCAGCCTAAAAATAAGATTCTGAAAAGAAAGTATTGCTGAAAACACCTACAGAATTGCAGAAATAGTACAGAAATCCTATTTTAATATTTCTGGCTTAATACTTTTTAAATTGTGGAAACACTGTCTAACCATGTGGAAGAAAGCTTCTCATCATTAAATAAATTTAAAAAACTGGAAGTAATTTTCCTCAACTTGCTACTAGAAAAAGTCTCTGTGTTCTAAAAATAACTTTATATTGCACTAACTTCAATATGCCAGTATGATATACTAATATGTCAAGTGCATTTTTCCAGTGACCGATCATATACACGAGGTCTCTTTTCAAGTGCTCCGAACATCACTAGATATGATACAATTGTTGTTAAAGCCGGGAATCAGCAAAGATTGGTCATGTTCCTATGCTACCAGCTTCCTCCCAGACCTAGGAGAACTCAATTGACTTTTAGTTGACTCTGTTGCCCAATCTGAGAAATCGGAACAATAATGCTTGGCTATACTTCTAATGTGCACTTTGACATCAGTAAGAGAAAAAAGCTGGGTAAAGGAAGGCTGTTCTATGTTGCAGAACTACCCCAAATGCATACAGCTCCAGGGGTACGCGTCGTAAGGTGTGTGACCTCTCTGCTTACTTTAGCTAAGTATTTTTTCAAACATTTACCAATTTTAAATTATGGACTCAGATAAACTACACTATGACTGAGAGGAACCTCACAGGGTTATTTAGTCTAAAGTTCTGCCTCAAATCAGGATTAGCTAAAATCTGAGCTTAAGAATTTGTCTTTTTTTTTTATAGACACAGATAATTCATTACGTTTCATTTTTTGGTCAAAAAAAAAGAATAAGCACAAAACAACTTCCTGCTAAAGACATTTTATAATTGTTAAAATTATTAGGTTGCTGTAAAAAAATGACAGATCATTTTCCCTGTGTATCTTGCATCAAGTCTTTCATGTCCTGTGAACTTCTTTAGTGAGATGCTTAATTTACATGAACTAATTAGTCCTGATTTATGTAAAATGTTCTTTCCTGTTGTTTGGCATTACTTCTACCCATAATAATTTTTGTTCATAACAAGCAATATTAACACGAACTTCCACAGTAAATGCTAAATTACAGAAAACTATTCATTTCCTTGCCTTCTGATCTCTTATTAACAACAACAAATTTTTTAAAAAAGCATATTATGGTTTATTATGAAAACCCAAACATTCTATTTTGGCATATTTTTTCAAGTACTTAGGTGGATTATGCCCCTGTGTGATACCTTTACAGCAACACGATTGTAGACCATTCTTTGTGCAAAAAAAAAACCCCGGTGGTATTTTTACATATAGAACAACAATTGTATTTAGTTAAGATTACTTAAATATTTTTTAAACTCATTCGTTACTTAAGAATATCTTAAAAAGGCAGCATTTGCCCTGAACTTTCATAGATTAATTTACTACCCACAACTGTCTGTCTCCTTGTTAAAGTGGATCAGTACAAATCTCAAACCGTTGGAAAGAATAGATTTCTTCACAGATACAATGAAATGTATTTTGCCTCTAGTAAAAATAAAACACTTACTCATATGATTTACACTGTATAGTATCTCAAAGTACTCCACAAAAAATGAAATAATTTTGCTGCACACCAACACTGGTAAATACATTAAATTTGCATCATCTATAGGGAATTTGAAGCAAATGCTCTAATGTGATTCATCTGCAGAATTCAGAAAGGAAATCAAAGATCTCTGAGGATTCCAAAGTTCCAGCTCTAATTGTTAGGTCATTCTCAAAGTAAACCATAAATATTTCTGATCATATGCATCAAGATTATGTAACAATTAAAATCCCAAACAAAGACTGCAGCTAACCAAAGTACAGAAAAATTAGAAAAAATATTATTCTGTTCTTATAACTATGTATATGGCTAATTATGCAAAAATATAATGCAAAAAAATCTTAACTGGATTGTATTATTATTTTCAATTTAATAAGGAATTTTTTTTAAAGAAATACTTATTATTCCATGAACGGTTAACACAGATAAGGATACTTTTCTAAGTATTCTCAGGGGTTATCCTGATGTCTGCTGTTAATGATGACTATTTAATGCATATTTTGCGTATTTTAGCAAAAGGCTGAATGACCTAATGAGAATTATTTCACTAGATTTCTTTCCATGGCGTTGGAAGATATAGAATTTGGGTAAATTGTTATTACTATGTACAGACTATTAGCTGGATAAGAATTGTTTACATAAACGGAAATTTTACCACTGTGTTCAACGAGCTGAGAAGTAGCACTAAGCTATAGAACAAAACTTAGGTGCTGACATTAGTAGCTAGAAGGAGCTTGCATTTTAAAAGTTTCACTCGTAGCATGTAACCTGAAAGAATCTTGAAAGTCTAGGGATTAATTCTGCTGGAATCTGACACAGCTCTAGCTGTACAATATTACTGAACATGTAAAAGAGTTGGTGCCACGAGAATTTTTTTATTTCAGCTGCTTGCAGGTTAATTGTTCTTCTGCTTGTTCACATTCAGGAAGAATTTAATGCATTTCACTGTGTAATTTAGTTAGTATCTCCATTGAATATTCTAGGTTTGGCTTTCAACCTGACACTACCTGTGACTACCTGTTCTTTACTCTTCTAGCAAAGTGTTCACTGGTGGGAGACATGTCTTAAGACTGCTGTGAATGATATAACCAGGTAATAGCCTGAAACAAACAAACAAACAAAAAAAAAAAACAAAGGGAAAACCCAGGCTAGCCATTCAGAAACTATTTAATCAAAGAAGGCAATTGGACATCGGAGAACTTTCCCAACATTTAAATAGTTCGCAGTCATTAGAGTCGTGTGACAGTTACAGTAATAATTCATTTCAGAAATTACACAGATAAATATAATTCCCTTTTTTTTACTGTGTAGTGGGAAGTCTTTCTTTTTTTTTCCCCTTCAGTTTTTATCACTTTATTTTGTTGGTGCTTAAATGTTAACGATGCGTCATACTTCTTTCCCTTTAACCACTTCATGTCTGTGTGTGTGTGTGTGTGTGCGCACACATCCCTGTATCTAGGTGTACATAAACGTGGGTTTCTGTGTCTGTCTGTATGTCTAGAAAATGTCTTCCATGAATCTTTCAACATTTTTCTTTGCTCATTAACATTCCTGTAAATGTATTTGAGAACCTACTATACTAGGGAAACCTGTACCCCCCAATGGTTACAGAAATAAGCATAACTATAGAAAACTACTATAAAACTTTTCAATGAAATATTGTTTTCAGTTATTCCAGAGCTTGGGACATATAATGCAAAGCCCTCAACAGTCTTCCTATAAGATGTCTCACTGCAGAGACAACACCAGGTATTATGGATGTGTGTCCCTAATGCTGCTGTGTGCCATGCAGGGCACCAAGTCCTTGTGGAAACTGAAAAATGACAGCACGTGACAGCATAGCTTATGTGCAGAATATCAAGGTCATAGGGCATGAAAAGGCAGAAATTATTATGAATAATTACAATGAATTATAACTAATATAATTAATATTTTAAAGACTGTGTCTTTAGTGTTCATCATCCACAGATGCTTGCAAAATGCTCTCAAATGATAGGTCCAGAAACTAAATTTTACTGAAAAACATAATTCACAAGTTTGAGACATTAGCTTTGTTTTCCAGTCTTTCCTGTACTTCCTAGTAGTTCATCAGCTGTCCTACAATGCTGAACTAACAGATCATTTACCCCTTCTTCCCAAGTTTGTACACTGTATTTACATTTTTCTCTCAATTTTTCTAATTGTTTAAAGGAAAAAGGTAGAAAAAAATGCGAAGGATTTGGATAAACCATCTAGTCTCTTATCCTTCTCTAAATACATGATCAATTATTCCTATGTCATTCCCAAGAGATATTTGTCTAGCCATTTCCTGAAGACTCAAGTTTCATATGCACAACCTCCCTAATCTATTGCCTTCAGGACTTACCTTATCATTTGGAAGTCTTTCTTATCACTGAATCATGCCATTTCTTCTTATGCTTTAAGAAGAAATGGAGAATAGATCAAGATTTTCTTCAGAATAACTATTAGATTTTATGATAAAAAGACCATCTACACTCACAAAGGAGCACAGAGACACAATGGCAGGTGGGGAAGCCCAGATAATACCCTACCCCAGACACTCCAAGGCCCTTCCCAGGAGCCATCACCCCACCATGCACCCATCTCCACGATCCCAGAAGAGCAAAGAGCCCGAAGGCAGGAAGGAACCAAAATTATGGTCTCAGAGGAAAGGACACCTTGCCTGGGCCCCTCCCAAGGCTATCCCGGGAGAACCTCAGCCCAGTGACACCCATCATGGTGAGTCAATGCTGAAGCATCTTTTGGACAGAGTGGGGTGACTGCCTAAGGGTAGAGGACACACTGTGGCATGCAGGGGAAGAGCATTTGGAGATTGTACAAGACTTATTATGGGATGTTTAGGGAAGGAACCAAAGGTGTTGAAAGGGAATCTAGAGGATCTGGGTAGGAAAAAGTTTGGTAAAACATGGTGGTAGGGAGATAAAAAGGGATGGTTGCATGTAAACAGCTTGTGGTCAATATGCTTTTTCTGGCTATACTCTGCATTTGGTCAGTGCAGTCTGTTCTGCTGTCTGGTTATTAAACTCCACTTCTAACTATTTTGCTCAGTGAGGGACTCCCTCTTCTGTGTGCTTGTGTGTGGGAGGGGGTCTGAGTGCCAGCAACAAGCATGGGACTACAGGTTGGAGGGTGCATGTGCCTGGAGACCAGAGTGAGTAAAACCCAAGTGCCAGCCCTGGGGGGGCACCAGGGCCAGATGCCCATGTGTCCATGGTCCAGGACCTGGAGTGACTCTTTTGGTGGGGGTGTGTGTGTGTGATCACTAGTGAAGATCCAGACAGATGAGTCAGCAAGGAGGTGACATGGCCTGGGAGGTGGAGGAGAAGAGATGTCTCCAAAGGTGAGACCACAGGAGGGGTTGGCTTTGAGTGACCAGGTGAGTGCCAGTAGCTGCTGGAGAGACCATAGGGAATGGAGACTCTAGGGGTGAGACCTGCTGGTGTGTCTGTAAGGGTGAGAGCCTGGGGAGCTTGGCTATGGGGGACCAGGGCAGTCCCAGCCTGCTCTGGGTGTGCTTGTGTGTGAGTGAGATGGTCTGTACCAGCAACTGGAGATGGGCTGCAGCCCCAGAGTCTTGTATGTCCAGGTGCCAGTAGTGAGGGACACTGGGATCCAGGCACAGCTACTGGGCAAGCTTAGTGTCTGAGCCCAGCTGCTGGCAGAGGTGCATGTTGTACATATGTGTTTATGTATATATATATATATATGTGTGTATAATTTTATATATATATTCTCACTAGCAAACCTGCACCCTGCTCAGCTAGAGAAGGGAGCAGGATGATGCTGTTGATGCTCTCTGTGTGTCTGTGGTCTGTATGGCTGGCCAAGAGTGTATATCCATATGTAGTGTGTGCACGTGCCTACAGAGAACACAAGCGCAGCTTCACTACTGCTTGTATGTGGGGCATGGAGCTGCAGCAGCCGCAGCAGTCTCTTGGACTGTTGGATCCAGCATGATGTATTTTCCTGTAACTGTAGCCTGTTTTGAAAAAAAAAATTTACATATTCCACATATATTCTGTTCACTAGACTTAGTTTATTCAATGCTTCCTTTTAGATCATGTTTTTTAGATCTCTGATCTGTACATGAGATTGCTTTAATGTAAAATTCCTCTCTTTGGAAGATAGATGTTTTGAAGGTGACATGCCCAGGCAGTTCTCTGCCTTAATATTGAGTAAAGTAAGCAGGCTTATTTAATACATCTTGCAGACTACATTCTTGATTATACTTTGAGTATGGTGCTTGATTTTTTTCACAACAGGATGATTTTACAGATTCAAGTTCAGTTTCTGATCCACTATAATCCCTGGAAAGATGGGGAATGAATTTCTTTGCAACCATTTGTTTTTCTTCACACTTACACTGTTCATTATATTTGTCTAAATGTACTTCCTTGAACTCGTCTCTGTTGAACTACATCTGTTTTTTTTTCCAGACCATTTCTCCAATTTGTCAAGATTATTTTGAATTCTCATCCTGTCCTCAACTATGCCTACAGTCCCTCCCAGCTATGTGTTGTCTGAAAATTTAATCATACAATCTTGATTCCATCATCCCAGTTGTTAATGAAAAAAATGAATGAAGCTCTTCTCTGTACATCTTTTCATTCTGGCAGTGAACCACAAATAACAATTCTCTGGCCACAGAGTTTGAGGCCTCTGCAGAAGAGTCAACAGATCTATTTCCTTACCTGGATTATTTTAAAAAAAAAAAAAAAAACAAACAAAAAACCTAAAACATTATAAAGGTTAAAACCATATTAAATTCAAGATACTATAGACTTAGAACCAGATTTTTCTATATTCCCAGGGCATCTGATCATGTAATGGAAAAAAATTAGATGGATTGGATTAGATTTTTAGGTTTTGGGTTTTGGTTTGTTTTGGTTTTTTGAGGTTTGGTTTTTTTTTCAAATTCAGATTAATTCATCTGCCCATTATCCTTCAGAGGCTTGAAATAGTCTATTAATTCAGACTTTTTCTTTATCTGTATAATTCAATGTCCCTCTCCCCTACACCCTTCCTCTGCAGAAATCTGATTGTGACTTTCCTTTTCTTTCAGGGAGAATATATTTTAATGCTAAGTTTATGAGGGTATATTAACGTCTTCATGTCCACGTGCAAATTTCCACAGGTATCCAAGGTATCTAAGCTCTCAATACAGAGAAAATAGAGCCCCAGTTTGATTAAGTTACCCACACAAATATCTAGTACAATTTGAGGTCATGCAAGGTCTTCAACACAGCCCCCAGAGATATAACACCAGATCAGTGAGACCCATGTCCTCTTTATCTAGCCTGAAGATCTCAGATGGTAATAAATATCCTTGTTTAAGTGACTGAACTGCACTTTATGTTCCATTGGCTACAGAGTGAATTTATTGCTATTTGGGATGCCATAGAGTATTCTCACCCTGCTGCAAGTAACTGTTTCAAAAGGACCTGGGCCATTCACAGGTCCAGTATCATCTCTTGAAGGCATATAGGGAAATCTGGATACGGAAGAGCATTTCAAAGGGCACCAGATGCCTAAACGTGGGTATTTTAATCAAGTACCTGCCACACCTTCAAACACCTACATACAGAAATCTGAATTTAAGGCTTCTAATCTCAAATTGAATCCCACCTGCAGTCATTGATTCTCTTTGAGATGACAATGAATTGCACTGAGATGATTTCAAAACTTCTGAGTTACGTAAAAAATCTCTAGTCTAAATTACCTATTGTAGGCTGGTGCCTTGACCAAAATTCAGCTCAAACACCCAGTCCTTGCTCAGACTAAGCACTAAGTATCTATTGCCATTAAGACATTTCTAGGTGTCCTGATTGGCCTCCAGTTGCCACTCCAGGAGGGCTTGTGTCATAACTACTAGGTCCATGAAGATATTACAGGTATTCTAAAGCTTATCAAACAACATTGTAATCTATATTTGGGTAATGGAAATTATTGTCTTATTCTGTCTTCATTGGCATTGACTACTGTAGTCAGTAGCTCAAGTTTACTTTTTGGGGAAGACAGAAGCAAAAAAAAAAAAAAAACAACCACTAAATATTTCATCCTTCTTGGTGTCATCTGCTTACATTTCACTCTCCCCAGTGAACAGTAGACCCTCAAATTCATAGTAATCTACTTCCAAAGTTCTGATTACTGTATTTGATATCTCATGCTACTTGATTATTGTTTTATGTCTTAATTTTTCTAACCCAAATCCCTACGTGCTTGTGTTACTTTTTTATAAACCTCATTGATACTTGGAACTAGTTTCCACTTTATATGATTCCTTCTTATGTTTGTGTTTAATGAAGAACACATGACTTAGCCACATTGATCTCTTATCTGTGCTTTCTCTCCTTCTGTATAGGGATAGTTTGTATTTTTGCTTTTTTTATTGTTCCTTTGAGGGACTTAATTCATTTACCAAGACAATTTTATCTAGGCGTTTCTTTTACAGATTTGTTAAAGCATGCCTTTTTTAAATCCCTTTTTCCCCACTTAATGAGGTCAAACAGACAGCTAATTTGAAGTTGTCTTAACAGTTAATATTTTAAATACTTGTCCGTTACCTCAGTCATACAATGCTACAGAGTTAGTCTGTCCTAGAGTGAAGCCTGACACAGCTTTCCAGAGCTGTCTCTCTGGAAGGAAAATGTGCCATGAGCTGTTCATGCAGACTGAGAAAGAAAAGGTCCTTGAATACACATAGGTAGACATGGATTGAGACATTAATTACAGGTTCTTATAGCAACTGATAATCCCCAATGACTGAAAGCCAAAACTTGTTCAGTAAACAGGAAGTAAATATTGTCTTGAGTGATTGATCCCTTGACAGTTCCAGGAGGGCTTCCTCTGTCTCAATGACAGATTCCTAACAAAGGGTTGTCGAATCTAGTCACGCTGATCAACAGTTATAGTCTTAAAACATTTTTAAAGTGCCTAAGGGGACCTGTCAGAGAGCAAACCATTATTGTCTTTATTGTTTCAAGTTCAAGCCTACTTGCACAAATTCTACCACAAAATGAATTATCTCCACGTATTTTTTTTCCAGTCATATCTTCCTGTTTTAGGAAGCTAATCCAAAACCATCAGTCGAAGTGGAGTTCAATATGAGATTAAGATACCTAAAAGCCCCAGTTATGTAGGTATCTACAAGCATACTATGTGGCCAAGCCCTCACTATAGGGTTTCATTAATTTTCTCAAGATAGATTTCCTCTGTCATTAGAGATACTATACATTATGCTGCCTGCCAGTCTTATACTATGTCAGTAAGTCCTCTTGTCCATGAACTTTCATAGGGCCTTTGTGATAACTGCCAACACATGCAGATGTCAAGATCCTCTTGCTCATCTCAGATGGCAATGTTCAGGCACCTGAACTGAGCCCCTAGTGGCTGAAACTTGGATAAAGAACAGCTCAAGCAAACATACGTAATAAATGCAATTTTCAGGTCAAAAAAGAGCATTAGGATTTTCCCACAAGATGGCTTAATCTCATTTCACTACAAAATGTGTGAAAAATTCTTAAATTCAAGAGAGAAAATATTAAATTTATTCTTTCTACAGCACTTTTAGAACACTCTTTAGGCTTGATATAAGTTTCACTTAGGAAGCCACAAAACTGCTTCTGGATTTTTTTGGAAACTGTCACTTTCCAACACCTCTTAGATCTGTTGCTACGTCAATCTGCTCACTATAGCCCTTTTTCATATGCAGTGTTTTCCTATTATCTTCTTCTGAAATGATCTGCTAAATAATACAGCATCCTATAACATGCCGTAAGGAAAGTACCTTGCAATGGCAAGTGGTCAAGCTGAATTAAACGTATTTCTAAACTGCAAGTATTTTGGGGATCCCATTTTAAGAGGTTCTTAGTTCTTAGCAATGCATCAAGTAACTTTATCACTGGACACAACTTTAGCACTGGACAATAAAATGCATTATAGCAGACTTGCAAATCTGTCCCCATGTATAATGGAACATCTAGACGCATTGGGAAGAATAAGTATTTATTTATCTGACTGTGTTTGTATTTAGCAGTTAGCCAGGAAACACAAGAAACTATTAGTTCTTTTGCAACATTTGTTGTCTGCCCATAAAATCCAATGATGTTCATTACTCTCTTACTACTGAAAAATCTCTGTGGGTTTATAATTTTTGCCTTTTGAGCTTTTCTGCTCAGAATGGTTTGCATAATATCAAATTAAATACAGTTTAGGTACCCTTT
This sequence comes from Pterocles orientalis, assembly GCA_011057875.1. Taxonomy (NCBI): domain Eukaryota; kingdom Metazoa; phylum Chordata; class Aves; order Pterocliformes; family Pteroclidae; genus Pterocles; species Pterocles orientalis. The sequence goes on along the minus strand of WKFP01015235.1, from coordinate 2,337,867 downwards.
GTCAAGCCTCACGCTATATATCCGTCTTGATACTCCTTCTTCCAACTTCATGCTACACAGTGTTAGCCCTTCCCTTTCACTGCTTGTGTGGGTTTTTTTCTGAGGGACTTCTACCAATCCTTCACTTTGGTGTGGAGCACTTTCACTGACTTTTCTCTTTATCATTTGTGATGTTTCATTGGCTACTTCAAGAATGTGCCAGTAATCCATTTCAATATGAGAAATCTCTACTCTCAAACTGAACAACAACTAGACAATACTAAATTTTGCTGTCTTCTAATAGGCCTGGAATTCTGTGAAACAGTGAGCCTTACTAAAATGACTCGCAGTAATTTGATAGCTATTCCTATTGTTAATAGGAATCCATATAAATTTAGTTTAATTTAGTTTCTGGTTAAATTTGTCTCTCCCACATTCTTAAGTTCATTTGGAAGATTTAAAATGCATCTTCATAGAAAGAGTTCCTCCCAAATATACCTAATGAATATGTATTTTAGGTTTGGTGCCACCCCCGCTTGAATCAAGGGCATTTGATAGTGATTATGGATACTTCAAACACCATACATTCAGGAATATTTTAATTCTTATAAACAGAAGTTTAAGCTTGGTTTGAACAAGTTTCACTAGTTGTCAGCTCTCACACACCAATACACTAACAACCATGTTCTTCCTCCCCTTAATCTCCTACCTAAACTTCCACCAGTGAGAAGCATCACCCTCTCCACTTTCACATCTTATTTTCCCTACACCACTTCTTGGGTACTGTTACCATTGAAATTTACTTATGGGCAAAAGGGAGCACAACATATATGTGAGGAGCAATTAATCTAATTTTAACCTAATTAAAATCTTAACTGTCTCATCAAAATACAACAAACAGTTGTTATCACTCCATTTACAAGAATACTAACACTCAGGCTATATAAATGCACAAAAGCTTCAATAACACCCTTACAATTCTTATACAAGGAAATGTATGAGCATCTACTCACAGTCAAAAGATAATTCAAGTTGAAAGGGACCTTAGGAGGTCATCTAGCAGGCCGACCTGCAGCTGAAGCAGAGTAAACTGTAAAATCAGACCAGGTTGCTCAGGGCTTTATCCAGATGGTTTTCAAAAATCTCCAGTTATGCTCACTCTTCCACTGTCTCCATGGAGCCCAAGATCGACCATCGCAGTCACCCTAAAGAAGGATAGTGGGAGGGGATATTCACCATAAGTCATCAGCATCCTCGAGTTCTTCACCAGAAGGAGTATCATGTTCTTGGTGGGTATCCCTTCTTTCTCTATCCTGGGGCTTCCTTGGATTTCTTGTACAGTTTCTTAATGCACTCTGCTTTCTTCTTATCAGCCAGCAGTGGCTCCCAGCTCTCCCCCAGAAAGGGCTATGGTTTGTCAGGCAGTGACTGGGGGCGAGGTGTGTCCCTCTCCCCAGCAGGGCCACCCCCAGAGCTGAAGCTGGAGCAGGGGAGGCAGCAGTCACTGGCCCCAGTGCAGGGGTTAAACCAGCGACACCCCGCTCAGGCCGTGCTAAGGCTGAGTCTCTGTACTACTGGGTCAGTGCACAGCCTCTGACACAGGAAGAATCACTGTTTTTCAGCTATAATTTGCCAACTGAACTCCCTTTGTCTTTACTTTCTTCACTCCTCACTCCTCTAAAAATGCCAGTCCCAAAGCCAGCTCATACTCTCCCTCCTTCTCCACAATAGCAGATAGAGTTTACCTGCCAGAGCCTCCCCAGAAACACCTCAGGGCAAACACTAATCCCCGCTCTCTGAGTAGTCTCGTTTACCTTACTGTCTCTGAGTAGTCTTGTTTACCTTACTGCAGCACACAGTCAGGTAAGAGTAACTGAAAGGAAACTGTTAAAGTACCTGAGGTACAATTCAGACACTCTAATACAAGCTTCTGCCTCTAAGGCCCCTTCAGAAGTCCTAGGGTATCTGAGGAGTCTGCAAGGGACTTCTGCATATGAAGTGTGACCTGCAGGAGACATCTTCTGAACAATGGGAGGCTAGGTGGAATTTTATATTTATTGCAAAAAAAATGCTCCTAAAAGTCTATATTTAAACAACCTAATTTCCGTCTGTTTTCCAATATGTTTACACCTAGGCATCAACTAACCTCAGCCAGGCTTATCTAAATTCTTACCTACTACCCTCAGGATATCCTCTGTGACTCTGCACCCCTCTCCACCCACCTCGAGAATTGCTCACATTTGCAGTAGTAGGTAAAGCTTAGAAGAGGTTTTAATTTCTTATTACTCAGCTTGATGCCAGACAGAACATTACAAGCAGATAAAACAAATGATGTAGGAAAAGAGCAGAAGTAGGTGGCAAAACAATTATCAGTGTTCCGCAAAGAAATGGAAGTTTAAGCTTGCTGTTTATAGAATCAGTGCCAGATAACAGTGATTTGTTGATATCCTGATACTCTTACATCTAAAATAAACACTGCTATAACACCCATAATGTTACCAAAAAAACCTGTTTGGAAATATAAGGAAGTTTTCCTTCTTACAATCAGGTTCTACCTTATCCTAGAGCAGCTCAGTATGGCAAAACATAGGGTAACTCTGCATAACATGATTCGGTGTCATATCATACCTAAGCTAAAGCTCCAGGCTAAGTAACCTAGTTCCTACTGAAAGACGGACAGCCTTTTTTCTGTGTTACCCAGTGAGTGGTGCCTAATCCTAGGGGAGCAGTGCATCAATAACAGATCCTGTACAGGTACACTAGCAAAGTGGCAGAGTATGTTTTGTTTATGCCACTGGGCTAGAAGTCTGAAGTGCTGGATTTAATTTTTTGTTCTAATACTTGTGTGATTTCCAGTAAGTTATTCAGTGATATTTTTATCACTGCTGTTCCCATATAAAATGGCAAACTAGTTATTCTGAGTTATAGGTATCCTTAATTATAGGAATTACTTTTCTTATTTTTGCCCTATAACTTTACTTCCTATGTTTCCTACAAATCTATGAACTCTCTACAACAAATACCACCTTCAGCTTTACCTAAGTACCACTTATGAAAGAATGAGGTCTCATTTTGGTTTGGGACCTGTAAGTACTAGTTTAATGTGACTGTAAATGCATTCTGAATTGTGCCTGTCACTAGACCTGCATAAATTTCTGTGGCCATGTGTAATACTGTAAGGCAGGTGTGCTCCCTGACGTACCTTGATGCACACCCTCTGTCCAAACCTGAGGGATGTGCTAGAGTATGCTTCATTCTTTCCTGCACATCCTAGTCTCCTGGCACACAAAACACCAGTTTCCTTCTGTAGGAAAAGGGCTTTGCAGGGGAACAATGAGCATTCTCATTGCTCCATGGAAGCAGACCAGAGTCAGACTTCAACCTCTACAGCCTGTAAACTCCACAGTGATCGTCTGCCCTACAACGTAGACACATCTTGCTACACTCAAAATCTCATTATGGATGACACAAAACACACTACATATTGTACAGTCAATAATTTTATTTAGGTAGCCTAATTAAAATCTTGGCAATCTCGTCAAAATACAAAAAGCCGGCTCTTATTAGTCCAATTAGAAGAATACCGGCACTCATAATTCAAATCAATACAGAAAAAACTTCCAAATATCCTTACATTTATTATATAAGAAAACATACAAGTATCTACCCCTTTTCTTTGGTACCATACTCGCCCTTCTACCATCCCTGTGGACCCTGAGGTTGACCATTACAGTCATCCCAAAGAAGGAGGATGGGAGGGGATATTGAGAAGAAGTCACCAGCATCCTCAAGGTCTTTTAACCAGGTGTTTACAGGGGCTACTTCTTCCTTCTCAGTCCTGGGGCTTGCTTGGATTTCATTTTATACATTTTCTTAATGCACTCTTCTTTCTTCTCAGTGGGGACCGTGGCCCCCAGCCCCAGGCACACAAAGGGCTGTGGTTTGTCACGCAGTAACTGCATGTGGGGGGTGTCACCCCCTCACCAGTGGGGCCATGTAGAGCTGAAGCAGAGGAGGCAGCAAGTCACTGGGCCCAGTGCAAGGGTTAAACCAAAAATCTTGTAGTTTTTTTCACTGAATGCAACAGCTTAGATTATAAGTCTCTGAATGTGTCCTTGCTAATAGTTCAAGGCCCTGTGTAATACTGTAATGATATTCTGCTCTTCCAATTGTCTTAAATTTCAAGAGATACAGGGCAGTAATCAGTCCACCTGTGAAGACTATTCTGTAAACTGAATTTAAAAAAGGTTTTAAAGCTTTGTAGTTCCCAAGATCTGTTAGCATTTCATGTACTTTGTTTATTTGGCAGTTATTGTTGCTGTGCTTGCACTTCTCTGTCGTTTTTTCCTAGAAGAAGAGAGTTAGAGATCATTCTTCTTCACCTGAGATGTGCCGTTCTTGCTAGGAGCACCGAGGACACTTTGGAAAATGGGAGCCTCTTTAATGTCCTGTGAGCTTCTCATTTTATGACCTTTGTAGAATATTTTGCTTCATAACGGTTTGCTTTTTATTGTACCTCAAAGCTTGACCCTGTAGACGAGGTAGGAAGCTTATGAAGGAATCAGATCTCTATTAACTCCTTATTTGATTGTCATGGCAACTGCTATTTTGCCAGGATAAACTGCAGGCAGTCCTGAAGTAAAAGCAGTCAAAATCTTTTACACTTCTTCTTGCTTCTCTTTTTCTGCTCAAAATTTTGTTAGTGCAGAAAGAAAACATACATTAGATATAAACCAAAGATTTTACTTGTAGTATAAATGAAATCTTAATAATCCAGTCAAAGAATTATTATTAATCTGGATCTGCTTTTTACAGAAGAAGAAATGTAGTGGGTGCAGGAGCCCAGGCGCGGGCAGCGGGGCTGCAGGGCTGCAGGAGGGTCTCTGTGAGGAGAGGAGAGGCCGGGGCTGCCCCGTGCCGGACACAGCCGGTTCCAGCCGGCTCCAGCCCCCCCACCGCAGGGCACGGCTGAGCCCCGCAGACAGGGTGGGGGTGCCTTGGGGAAAAAACATTTAAGAAAGAAGAGAAAACACCACAGAGGGAGGAGGAGGGAACAAAAAGAGTGGGAAACAGCAGAGGGAACACCAAGGTGAGAGAAGGAAGGGGGGAGGATGTGCTCCAGGCGCTGGGGCAGAGATTCCCCTGCAGCTCACGGAGAGCCTGCGGAGGACCCCATGCCACAGCACATGCATATCTCCTGAAGGAACTGTGGCCCATGGAGAGCCCACACTGGAGAAGGGGAAAAGCACAAAGAGGAAGGAGCAGCAGAGAGGAGCTGTTTTGTACTGACCACAAGCCCCAGTTCCCCTCTCCCTGCACTGCTTGGGGTGGGCGGAGGTAGGAGAGTCACGAATGAAGGAGGGAAGTTGAGCCTGGGAAAAGGGAGGATGGGGGAGAGTGTTTTAAATTCTGCATTTATTTCTCACCATCCTACTCTGTTTTAAATGGCAATAAATGTTTTGCTCCTGGTGGTACCTGGTAAGGGATCTCTCTGTCTTTATCTCAACCTACAACCTATTTCATCCTATTTTTTCTTATTTTCTCCACCTGTCCTGTTGAGGAGGGAGAGTGAGAGAGCAGCTGGATGGGCATCTGGCATCCAGCCAAGGTCAACTCACCACAAGAAAGAAAAATAGATTTTAAAAAAGAATACTGTTGCACAGAAAAGTTATAAGTAATAATATAGCACAGTGAACTTTGTTTTCCATACCCTTTCCTGGGTTTTACCTTTCCTCCACTTGTCTCTGGGGTGCTAACATTGATGACTTCCATCTGTTGGGGTAGGGAGCAGTGAGTCATTAGCGTCCCTTGTCCTTCAGTCCATATGAGTATGATGCTGGTGGGGTTTATTTTCTCCCTCTAGGGTTTGTTTGAGGCAATTTTGACATTTGATAACATGCTTTTACACCTTGGCTTTTCTTCATTGGTCTGCAAGTTCACATTATACTCAAATTTGCTTGGTATGGTGCATTTTACATTAACTATTTGCTCTTTGTTCTCCTTGTTAGCCCTCAAACTGTTTCTCTCAGGTTCCAGGTCTGTACTACTTTAACTGGCCACTGGTGAGTTGTTTATAACCAGTGCCAAACCTGTGCCCCATTTCTTATCATCCCATGCTTGTACTCCCCTAGGCTGCATTTCGTATTCCCACTTCTCAAGGCCCCTGCTGGTGTATGAGGCGTATATTTCTCCACACTACATTATTAAGTCACAGTCATAAATTTTTCATTTTGCACAGAATAACTGCTTGTTACTGTTATCTGTATAAAAACTATGGTAGTACCACACAAAGATAAGCAGAAGTAAAACAGCTTAGACATAGACACCTGCTTACAAAAAAAAGTTGCTGTTACAGCTAAACCTAGTAAAAACAAGGCTCCAGGCAGGGCAAGACAAGTTCAGAGTGAACCTGACAAGCCTCCATCCTAAGGTCTTTCAAACTCAGTACAAAGCCTGTGGCATGTGACTAGCAATGGCAACACAGTACTGCTGGTCTGCAAGGCTACACTCCAGAGAGATATCATGATAAATCTTTGAAACAAAAATTAAATTTTCTAAGATTCTTAAGTTATTAATATTTATTGATGTCTTGTTGTTAGATAACCTAGTTGTCTTTATACTTGTTATGGTTTTGACCCTGGCTAGCAGCAAAACACTGCAACAACCACTCGCTCACGCTCCCAGGGTGTGGGAGACAATTAAAGGGGTAAAGGGAAAAGAGACTTGAGGGTTGAGATAAGAATAATTTAGTAATTAAAATGCTATAATACTTAAAACAATAATAGTAATAATGATACTAATAATAGTAATTTATATAAATATAGTAATGAGTGATACACAATGATACTGCTCACCACCCAATGACCAGGGTTCAGCCTGTTCCCAGCTAATGATGTCAGAGCAAGGAGAGTCCCAAAACCTTAATCCCTGAAAGGAGGTAAGAGCCTGAGCATCTGAGACCGAGGGAGCAATACAACCCCAAGAGAGAAGGCAACCCAGGCAAAGACAAGCCAGAGAGAGAGCTTCCACACAGATCCTCATCTATATACCGAGCAAGACATGAATGATATGGAATATACCATTGGCCAGTTTGGGTCTCAGTCCTAAAACTAAGGTCAAATGCTGGGCTAGTAATTGCTGCTATGCTCCCTTCTATCTTCTCTTGCACCTACAGACACTGCACAGCAGAGAAGCTAAAAAGTCCTTGAATGTCCTGGCAGCAGCTATAAACATCAATCTGTTATCAGCCTTCATCTCAACACAAATCCAAAACTTAACCTCTCACTAGCTACTATGAAGAAAGTTAACTCTGTCTCAGACAAAACCAGGACAATACTAAATAAGCAAACATGAAATACTTGTCAGCTATACACACCTGCTCCCCTTGACTTAGCCACTCTCACAAATGTGATTATGGAACAGATGTAACTGGTTCTGCTTTTAGCTGCTTTGCCCAAACAGTCAATTTCTTGCCCAGATAGGAAATTTCTAGGACTAAATCTGTTTCAAGCGCTAATATGTGAGTGAAAAGATTAGCCTGAACTGGAATAGCATATATATTGCCTCATGATCAGGACCTGTGGCCCAAATGGTGATTAGCTTTCTCAGTGCTTTTCTTTGTCCAAAGTGCACACAAGGTATTTATCACATTGTTTTCACCACGGCAAAATCATGTAAAAGGAGGCAAAACATATCAGACCTGCACAACTCAAACACTTGTCTTTATATCATTAGAATTATCTTTGTCAGATAATGGATTTTTATCATTTTAGTATATGTGAAGACAAATTAGGCCACAAAGCTGTGGAAATTTTAAAAAGGAATATCTTTGTTTCTCCAAAAATAAACACTTTATTGGTTGTTGTTGCAGCGGAACTTTACCTGTATTTTGTTGGCCTTTGATTGATTGTTCAGGTATTTATACAAGCCAATAAACTGACTATGCTTTTTATCTCATTAATGAGAGAGGACACAAGTGGAGAAAATAAAGTTTTTATTACTAAATGAATAGCACAGCAGGGCACGATTTGATAAATAGAACATTTCATTTTACCACATGGGCCTTCCTACTGCAGTCCACATCTCCTGGGTAATTTAATGAACTGTGATGGTTGAACCAGTGCCAGTTTTAACACTCAACATTTTAATCAGCTAGCAAAGTAAGTGATAACTGAGCAACACTTGAATAGCACTTGAATGTGTAAAAGAATATGTTGCTGAGAATGATGCTAGTGACTCTGGATGAATTTGAGAAATTGCTGTCTCTGCTGGATTTAACTAGTTGGACATTTGGGGTAATTTTTATTCCCCTTTCATCAGTCATTTGAATTTTGGTCTTTATAATCGAATCATGTTTACTCTGCTGTTCACCTGGTTTTCCTCTCTCCATATTATCTTCCCATTGTTTTCTTAGAAAAGTTGACTGTATTACTGTCATCCAGTGTAGGTCTGGAATTGCAAATATGACATTCACACACATATGTATGTCCATTGGTGTGCATGCTTATTGCTTGCAATAATCCAGGCTTCTGACTGCCGCAACAGCAGAAGCAAAAGCACAGTCTAAGAATACCTCCACAGAAGAACAGACATTCTTCTCCATGAAGGAATGTTTTTTCTGTTATGTTTTGCTCACACTCTTAGTTTCCTAAAACTTGAGCCCACAGTGTCCTCTGTCCTTGCTGGCATAGTTTGGAGAAAGGTGGTTTCACTGTTCTCTAATGGACATCTCTAGTTCCAACAGTGGGAACTAGAAGCTGCTGGATGGAGGTACTGCAGAGAAGGGCAGGGCAGGGAGGGGGAGCTGTGTGGCTGGGGCTGAGAGATCTCTTCTTAATTACAAGAAGTGGAAAGAGCAGCAGAAGTAAGATGCTGAAAGTCAGTGTGTTTCCAGAAAATTAGAGAGTAGATTTTGGCTTTCTGCTCTCAACAATTCATTCAGTCCAATGACGGAAATTGCCATCAAAGTGGCCTAAAGCCTGTTTAATTTGGCATAATCATTTTACAAAAGAGTGTCCTAATTTTCCTCCTGCTTGTTTTACAGAATAATATGAAAGAAAAAAAAAAAAAAACAAACCCTGAGAAGACAGTGTCTGTCTCTCCAAGTAGGAAATGAACAGAGCCCATCTACACAGTTATTTTCTACTTTATGTCTTAGTCTCCAACAAAAGGGAGGGATGATGAGGAAAAGTGGAAGAGTTTTCATTCAAATGAAGTTGAAGGTATTATAGTAAATCTATCCTTTATATTTGTAATGGGAAACTGATAGGTCCATATTTGTTTTCTAACAAATCCTATAGCACGTGTTTTCCCTGATGAAAAGAGTGAATGTTTGTCAGATATTCATGCACGTGCTGTTAATTTTGATACATCTCACATTTCAGTTCTAAATATTTGCATTGATCAAATACTATTCAATCAACAATTTCTGGGATTTATTTCACAGCAACTTTCAATAACTATTCCTGATGCATTACAAAATTGCTGGAATTACCAGACACCTGACAGCTGTAATAGCATGTCATATATGTATTTCCTTTGTAAAAGGTTATGCAACTTCATTAATTCGTTTCAGAGATGTATTTTTTAAAAGTTAGAAATTTATGTCATATTCACAATAGGCCTTTCACAAACAGCTTTTTGGTGTAATATTGAAACCTTCACACATAGTAATTGTACCATAGCCATAACCCATTGTATAGTTATTGTGAATTTTTTCCTCCACTGCTTCCTCCTACCCTATTATTTGTCACTTTATTTAATTTCTATGTTTGATACAATGCCTATTATTCTAATGGAAGGATTCTAATAGCCTTCAGTGGGTGTTGGATTGCACTCTGAGCCTTTGTGTCTGGACAAAAATACACATGACAAGTTAATCTGTAAATCAATTACTTCAGAAAAAAAATTAAAACATGTAATTAAAATAATCCTTGTTATAGATGCATAGATGATCATACTCCCCTTATTCATAGCTAGTCAACAAGTTAGTCAAAGAGAAAAAGTCTGTTTGTTGGGTATTTGCTTCATAATTTTCAATATAATTTAAAATACATTTTTTTTAAAAAGGATGTATTTAGTAGGGATTCTGCTGTTGACTCATCTGTATTTAAATGCATAACTTAAAAATCAGTCAATTTATTCAAGATATTTTATTGTAGGCACGTAAGGTATTGTGATGAGACCATTGTTTCTCATGGTTTGATTATGTTTAATACCACAAAGGACTATTAGCTCATGTAAATTATAGGCTAATAAATTTCACGTGGTTACTGCCTAACTGCATCCAATTGCTTCAGCTTACCAGTTGCAAATAGTGTGTTTAGCTAAAGCGTATCTCCCGGAAAATTCCATTCTGATAGAGAGAGAACCCACCACTTTGACAAGTTCTCCATATTTTCAGTCTTTGTTAAAAATGTGCCTACATTCTTATTTTGTTTTAGTGAGCTTCACCTTCTTAGATTGTTATATAACTTCCTCCAAAGAAGTTGAGTCTTTTTGCACCCGTGTCTACTTTTGTCCTTCTGAATATACTTATCATTGCAATTAACTTTTTCTTGGATAGGCAACAAGAATGCATACCAGGAATACATGCAATACTCCAAAATCAGTCTCATGAGGGTCAAATATAGCAGCAAAAGCACCCTTGTGATTTTCTTGCTTATCCATCAACAGAAGTCTTATAATGCATTGCTAATAACCAGCCAATTTTATAATTTCATTAGATTTGCTTGACAATTTATTTCCTACAAAGCCCTACTGACTTGCTTTAGCACAATGCTTGTTGTGTGGCTCCTCACCAACCCAGTCTCACATTTAGCATATCATTTTGGTTTGTTTGTTTTATACTATCATCTAGAATACTGTCCTTTATTTGAGCTTATCATCTGGCTTTTTCTTTCTCAGTATTTACTCAAACATTAGGAGATTTCCAGCATTTTAGATGCATGTTTTATGATGTATTAAAAAGTGATCTTTACAGACAGATGTTTCTGAAAGATAGGTGTAAATTACCAGGGCCTGTCAACGAATAACTGTAATGCTGTTGTGCAGCATTATCCCATTACTAATTGTCTTTAAAGTACATCATTATGTCTTGAATATCACTAGCAAGCAAACCAATATTACATAATTTCTCTCTTGTCATACCCATTCTGTTTTAATGTTATCCCTGCTGTAGTATTTTTATATTTCACTGTAAATATTTTTTCACTGGAAATAAACTTTATTCAGAAAGTGCCTAACTTAAATTGTAATTGGAGAATACAAATTTTACCATAATATAAATAATAAATTAAGACAGAACAAACAAACAAAAAATAGAAGTCTGTTTCAAATGAGAGGTTTTTGCAATGTGACTACTGTAGGCATCTATGTTCCCCAAACTTTTCATTGCCTTCAGTGATGCTGTTCACATACCCACTCAGGTAAATATCTGAATATCATTAGTTCAATTGTAACATATCTATTTAAGGGAATATGAAACGCTATATAAAATAATGTTCCAAATATATTCCAAAAGGATGCTGGTGTATTCTGAGAAATTATGGTTTTCAAGGGTTATCTCTGAGGCAGATATCTCCTGATTGTCTATCTAGTGTGAGCACCAAAAAAAGACTGCACACAATTAGTATGATCAGACGATGTTACTTCTGCCCTAAGACGTCATTTTAATAGTAACTATGGTTTAAAAAAAAAAAAAAAAGAAGATAAGATAACTTTCAAAAGAAATCACATATTTCCCCCAAATATTTCAGAAACTTGGCAGAGCAAAATGCAGGTATATATCATTTTCTGAAGTGTGAAAATATTGTAGCAAGGACTGTAAGTGATTTATCCTGAGACAGAAAGCAGAAAGCAGTGAAGACAGATCAACAGAGAGTATTGCAAAATTCCTTGCAGATTCTTTATCTGATATCATTTATAAGCTGTTTACTAAAATATTAAACCTTCTTATCTGGGGAGATTAAAGACAGCCAAATCAGATTCTGACACGTAGACTTGTAGAAGAATTAGATAGCTTTGTTATTGTAATGAGGTGAGAAATAATGTTTCTTGGGTTTTGTGAATTGCTAATTTAATTCGTGAGGGCAATTTACATTTGGGAACATTCTGCAGTTCCATTTTTAGTGCAAAAAAAAAAATCAATATTTTTTTCTCTTTCTTTAAAACATTACTTGCAAAATATGCAACTAGTTGGCTTACAAATAACAGCCTTCACTGGGGTTACCTGCCAGCTGTCAGGTTTGGATGAGGAAACAGGATCAGTAGTTTAGAAATGAAACACCATAATGTTGCTGTGAGAACTTATTATTAAGCCTAATTTTGAAAGGCTTTTTGTCTATAAAACTGACCTAACTTGCTAGACAAGTAAAGCATAATCCATAATTAAAACAAGATCTCTATTTATTCTGTGATGCAAGTAATATGTTTACTTTGCTATCAAAATTCTGTTTCTGAAGTTAACATATATCCATCCCCTTGTCTCATTATAACTATCATCAGGCAAAAGATCTCTATCTACAGTGAAACACTTGGGGAAAGACACATGAATAACCATTTCTTTGAAGGGTTTCCTGCAAATTCTACTGTGAAAGAAGAGCCACTATCATAATGTGATAACGTTACCACACTGCTTCCCAGGATCTTTTGGTCACCCAGAGGCTTTGTCCTCCAAACACTTTTTTGGAGGGGGTTGTATGTTGGTGTATATGAGAATATAAGCTAAGGTATTCAAAGCATTTATCCAGAATGAATAGATGTAACAGAATGCATGCTACCTTTTGCAACTAAATGCTAAGCAAGATGTCCTAGATTGTATTTAATGGCACAAAATACTTGAGTTCAGACAACTGGATCAATCTTTTCATCTGCCAAATCCTGAGAAATTACTGAGAATAAGAATGATCTAAAAATAATCATTGTTTGCTATATATATGATGAATAATTAATTGAAATCAATGCAGTGTTAATTGGTTGACAGCAATAGAAAATATATAACTAAAGATACAAAAATTTATCAGGAAAACAAGATTTTCTATATGGTAAGAGGTGGAGTCTCAACTTATATGGATCTAGACCACCTGGTAATCACTTTTTTTTTAAAAAAAAAGGTTAAATGAAACATCAAATCCATAAATCACAGGTGCGAAAGTCACTTTATGCTGCTTATTTTACTGGTAAGACAATTTTGCTTACTGAATTATGTCTCCTGGACAGATTCAGCTGTATAAATACTTAGCAACATGCACTTAACATGCACTGAAGCATCTGAAACATTCAGGTGTGTAGCTTCCCTAGGGGCTAGAAGGTGCAAAAGATCTGCAGGAAGACCCTTGCTCTTCTGGGATGGCAGCTAGGGGAAAGCAGGATACAATCAGTGGTTACACACATGAATGCTTTCTCTATTGTTTTGCTCATTTTCATTTGACCATATCAGATGATGATTTGTCAGCTTCGGCTATCAGCAAGTATAGAACCTCTGCAATTCAGTCTGATTTTACAAACTCTGTTTTATTGTTCTTTTCCAATATTCTTACATCTTATCTTTTCAGAGTAAGTTTGATCCTGTAGTCTGCCTTAGACTGAAATGGATGCAAAAGACTATTGGCAACTGAACAGACCTTTCATAACAGCTCTAGAAATCTTTTCATAAAGTCTGGAAAATATAGGTTCTCCTTAGCCACATTAACCTCTGCACCTTGCAGGGAGAACTTTTCTTCTGCTCTCAGCATGTTTTCACATTGTTATTTGCCTTACATAGTCTGTGCCTCAACCTCATTTTGATGAAATCTACTTTAACTTTTTCCTTCAGGCATATATCTTCGAGGTTATAATATTCTCTTTGACCTCAGATTTTGGTTAGAGAACAGTGTACCTAACCAGGCCAGCTGGGACCATGCCAGGATATTTTCCTCAATTAGTGATTTCACCTTTGTTTCCTCAAGACTTTTGGTATGCTTTAGCACAGCTTTTCTTTTCTCTTATTTTGTTGTCTTCTGCTGTCTCCCTTATAGCATATTTTCACTTAATTCAAAGTGTTCAAACAAGTTCTTACACAGATAACCTCAGCAACACATAGTGTTTATCTAAATTCTACAGAAAAAGGATTATTTTTTCATATGTTCTAACTAAATTGTTATTTCTGTAATGCTACCTAACTCTACATACATTGTCTAATAAAATTAGACAGTTACTGTCCACCTTTAAATAATTTGACGTGCTCTCTTTCCACAATTATAAGAATTGTCTTGAGTTTGTGCACAGTTATATTTTTAGGAAATATATATGAGGAATGGGAGATGTAGCGCTAAAGTAAAAAAAGGTAACTGTACTGGTTTTGGCTGGGGTAGAGTTAATTTTCTTCCTAGTATCTTATGGAATCATAGAATCATTAAGGTTGGAAAAGGCCTCAAGGATCATCAAATCCAGCCATCAACTCAACACCACCTAATTCACTAACCCATGTCCCCAAGCACCACATCCACACGTTTCTTGAACCCCTCGAGGGATGGTGACTCCACCACTTCCCTGGGCAGCCTGTTCCAATGCCTGATCACTCTTACAGTGAAGAAATTTTTCCTAATATCCAGCCTAAACCTCCCCTGGTGCAACTTGAGGCCGTTTCCTCTTGTCCCATCGCTTGTTCCTTTAGAGCAGAGCCCAGCACCCACCTCACTGCACCCTCCTTTCAGGCAGCTGTAGAGAGTGATGAGGTCTCCTCTCAGCCTCCTCTTCTCCAGACTAAACACCCCCAGCTCCCTCAGCCGCTCCTCGTCAGTCCTGTGCTCCAGACCCTTCCCCAGCTCCGTTGCCCTTCTCTGGACCTGCTCCAGCCTCTCAACGTCCTTCTTGTGGTGAGGGGCCCAAAACTGACCCCAGGATTCAAGGTGCGGCCTCACCAGTGCCGAGTCCAGGGGCACAATCACTGCCCTAGTCCTGCTGGCCACACTATTGCTGATGCAGGCCAGGATGCCGTTGGCCTTCTTGGCCACCTGGGCACACTGCTGGCTCATGTTCAGCCGGCTGTCGCCCAGCACCCCCAGGTCCCTCTCTGCTGGGCAGCTTTCCAGCCACTCTCCCCCGAGCCTGTGGCATTGCAGGGGGTTGTTGTGACCAAAATGCAGGACCTGGCACTTGGCTTTATTGAACCTCATACAATTGGCCCCAGCCCATCTGTCTAGCCTGTCCAGATCCCTCTGCAAAGCCTCCCAACCCTCAAGGAGATCAACACACCCGCTCAGTTTGGTGTCATCAGAAAACTGACTGAGGGAGCACTCCATCCCCTCACCAGGTCATCGATAAAGGTGTTAAACAGGACAGGCCCCAAAACCCATCCCTGGGGAACACCACTGGTGACCAGCTGTCACCTGAACTTAACTCCGTTCACCACGACTCTCTGGGCTCGGCCATCCAGACAGTTTTTTATCCAGCAAAGGGTGTTCCTGTCTAAGCCATGAGCCACCAGCTTTTCTAGGAGAATGCTGTGGGACACGGTGTCGAAGGCCTTGCTAAAGTCCAAGTAGATGACATCCACGGCCTTTCCCTCATCCACCTGGAGGGTCACCTGGTCATAGAAGGAGATCAGATTGATCAAGCATGACCTTCCTTTCAAGAACCCTTGCTGGCTGGGCTTGATCCCCTGGGTGTCCTGTACATGCCGTGTGAGCACACTCAAGATGAGCCGTTCCATAATCTTCCCCGGTACCGAGGTCAGGCTGACAGGCCTGTAGTTCCCCAGGTCCTCCTTACGGCCCTTCTTGTAGATGGGTGTCACATCGGCAAGTTTCCAGTCTTCTGGGACCTCCCCTGTTAGCCAGGACTGTTGATAAATGATGGAGAGTGGCTTGGCAAGCTCCCCTGCCAGCTCCCTCAGTACTCTCGGGTGGATCCCGTCTGGCCCCATGGACTTTTGTGTGCCCAGGTGGCACAGCAGGTCATTAACTGTTTCCTCCTGGATTGTGGGAAGGTTATTCTGCTCTTTGTCCCTGCCTGCCAGCTCAGGGAGTTGAACACCCTGAGGATAACTGATCTGACTGTTGAAGACTGAGGCAAAGAAGGCATTAAGCACCTCAGCCTTTTCCTTGTCCTTGGTGACAATTTTCCCTCCTGCATCCAACAAGGGATGGAGATTCTCCAAAGCTCTCCTTTTGTTGTTAATGTATTTGTAAAAACATCTTTTAATATCTTTTACCACTGCAGCCAGGTTGAGTTCCAGTTGGGCTTCTGCCTTCCTAATTTTAACTCTGCATGACCTGGCAAGATCCCTGTGCTCTTTTTGGGTTGCCTGACCCTTCTTCTAGCTTGTAGGGTGCTATGTTCTGGATTTGTGATGAAAACAGTGCTGATAACACAGGATGTTTTTACCTATTGCTGAGCAGTGCTTGCACAGCGTTAAGGCCTTTTCTGCTTTTCACACCACCCTGCCAGTGGGCAAACTGGGGGTGCACAAGAAGTTGGGAGGGGACACAGCTTGGGCAGCTGATCCCAGATGACCAAAGGGACATCCATACCATATGATGTCATGCTCAGCAATAAAAGCTGGGGGGGGAAGAGGGAGGAAGGGGGTACATTGGGAGTTACAGCATTTGTCTTCCCAAATAACTGTTAAGTGTGATGAAGTCCTGCTTTCCTGAAAAATGGCTAAATACCTGCCTGCTGATGGGAAGCAGTAGATGAGTTTCTTACTTTGCTTTGCTTAAGCACACAGTTTTTGCTTCCCCTGTTCCGCTGTCTTTATCTTGACCCATGAGTTTTCTCACCTTTACTCTTGTGATTCTCTTCCCCATCCCAATGTGGGGGAGTGAACAAGCAGCTGTGTGCTGCTCAGCTGCCTACCAGAGTTAACTCACAGCATGATCTTAGGAAGGAAGTGTGGGGTCCAGGCAAACAGTGCTTTTGATTTAGCTATAAGGGCTTTGACCAGAGTTCTACAGAGAGTGAGAATAGGGGGAATAAGTAGTTTCAGAACACATCTGTGATTGATTCACTTTTATATGTCCTAGTGTTGGTATGTGAGGGCAAAACCATCTGAAAAGAAGGGAGAAATACAGAAGAAATGTGCTCTTCCCTGGAAAAGAAAAATAAACCTATTTTATTTCATTTCTGAGAAAAGTCCAGACAATTTCTGAAGAAAAACAATAGAGTTAATCTGCATTGCCCGTTTTGCAGAATTACGCCATGAACCTGCTATAAGGAGTTGTGTAGAAGACACGGAGTGGATGGTCTCATACGGCTGTCACAGTAATTTCCACACTGCTGAATGCAAGATGTCAAGGAGCATTCACTGGGCAAGAACAACTCCAGGTACCAGCATAAGTTGGGTACTGAGCTGTTGGAGAGTAGTGTAGGGGAGAGGGACCTGGGGGTCCTGGTGGCCAAGAGGATGATCATGAGCCAGCACTGTGCCCTCATGGCCAAGAAGGCCAGTGGCATCCTGGGGTGTATTGGAACGTGTGTGTTTTCAGTAGGTCGAGAGAGGTTCTCCTCCCCCCTCTACTCTGCCCTGGTGAGACCTCATCTGGAATATTGTGTCCAGTTCTGGGCCCCTCAGTTCAAGAGGGACAGGGAACTGCTGGAGAGAGTCCAATGCAGAGCCATGAAGATGATGAAGGGAATGGAGCTTCTCCCTGCTGAGGAAAGGCTGAGGGAGCCAGGCTCTTCTCTGTGACATCCAGTGATAGGACAAGGGTCAATGGGTGCAAGCTGGAACATAGGAGGTTCCACTTGAATATGAAAAAAAGCTTCTTTACAGTGAGGGTGACAGAGCATTGGAACAGGCTGCCCAGAGAGGGTGTGGAGTCTCCTCTGGAGACATTCAAAGCCCGCCTGGATGCGTTCCTGTGTGTTCTGATCTAGGTGTTCCTGCTCTGGCAGGGGGATTGGACTAGATGATCTTTCAAGGTCCCTTCCAATCCCTAACATTCTGTGATTCTGTGATTCTGTGATTCTGTGAGCAGTCCTTGGTCCACGGGCCAAAATAGTTTAGACTGGCTCCCAGCCACGCTGTTTAGGATTAGCCATGCTCTAGAACAAACTGGGCTGCAGCCCACAGCAATCGGCTCTCCTCTGGTGCCTTTTGGTACCCCCTAGAGTGTTTTTTTTTTCATATGCTTTTTCAGTTCAAAGCACGTAAAACAACATGAAAAGTGTGTTGCAGGTCACCAGAGTTATGCCTTTGTAGCACAAATCGATGCACATGCTGGGTGCTCCAGCATGTTTTACAGGGGTACAGCAGCACTGTGGAAGGAATGAGTAGCCAAAAATACCACAGACATTTCTGTGCTACTTTTTCTTTCTTTTTTTCCTTTTTTTTCCTTTTTTTTTTTTTTTAAGAGGAAATGGAGAAACATGACTAGCCCTTGTCTGGCAGAAAGCTAATTGTAGTGATCTGGGTGACAGCCGGGAAGCAAGCTGACAGTTAAGCAGTATGGACAGACGAGGGTTCAGTGCTTGAGTTTGCTCCCTGGTGAATGTAATTGTCGTTGTAGATATAACCATCTACCTCTGTCAAAATCAGCCGTGTAGCATGTGCCACCTAAATTGAACATACCTGCAGAGGTGGGTATGCAGGCATCAATTCAAAAGTACATTTCCTATACTAAAACTCTTCATGAAGACTGAAAGTAGAAGAATGCTGTCATTTAATCTATACACACTATGCCTGTCATTCTTCAATATCTTTGTACCTATTGATGTAAGTTATGTCCAGCTTAATCATCTGGAACAGCAGGTGCTAAGGTACAATTTGTTTCCATGTGATCTCTGAAACGCAGAAACTTTTCTGCATGGCTATCACTTAATAACTTTCTTTGAGTTCCTTTGTCCTCTCCCCCTTAACTAGGAGGGCAATAGTGCTATGAAATATTTTAGGAATTTCATCTTTTTTCAGGTGACTATCAGTGACAGCTTTAGATGTAAGAAGCATTCCCAAGAAAGCTTCTCATTCAAGAGCTCAGTTTTTTGTTCTTCCCTTAACAAAAATGCACTCTGCAAGCAGTGGTCTGTTTGTTTATGCTATAAGCACCCCTGGGTTACACAGGGGTCAAATTTATGCCACATACGTAAGCTCCCATGAGGATCTTCACTGATATTGTAATAAGACAAATTTCACTCTGAATGGCAAGCATGATTAAAATGCAGACTGTTGATCACTTTTTACTGTGAGCCACTGATCTGTCATCAACTTTCACCCAAAAGCGTGGAGAATCAGAGAAACAGGCTTAAGCAAATTTGATCACACAGATTTTTAATGAAAGGACATTCACCAGTAAGAAGCTTAAAGTGGGGAGGAAGCAGTTCAGTTTTATTAAAGCAAATTTTGAACACTTGTCTATGATGGTGAAGCTATAATAAGCAATGTGATATGAATTAACCACATGCCAGATGGACAAACTGTATTTTAAAAAAATCTGTTAATAACTAATCAACAGTGATTTTTAAAGTGTTAAATTAACTAACCCTGCAAGTGTAAGGTTTATTCAGTTAAGGTTTTATCTACTCATTGTAGAATTTTTGTTGCATATTTTTGGTAAATGTTGAAGATATGATCATCTGATCAAACGCACTGGTATTTCCATGGCTTAACAAGCTACTGCCTAGCAACTGAGACAGCTGACCACATTCTTGATCTTAATCGGTACCAATTACAAGTCCCATTATTGGTCTCCATTGTATTTCATTATGTAACGTAAGGAAGAAAGAAGTTTTGAGGCTGTAAATGCATTTGGAATAAAATGAAGAAAAAAGACCTTATGTTATGAAAGAGTCAGAGCCATTTACTTGGTTAAGCTTAATATCCAGCTTAAAAATCCACTTGTTACATCTAATGGTAGATTTTGTTTATTTAAACAGTAAAAAAAATATTTGATCAACGTGTATTTCAGAAGGTTGGCAAAGTAGTGTGGCTTATTATTAGGTAAGTTTCATAAATGAAGGAGGGTCTAACCTTTGCAAAGAGTTTGCTTTACTTCCATAAGTAGTAAGTAATAATTTTTTAACAAAATCGTATATCTACATGAATATAGAAAGGATAACAGTATGGCAAAAATAGTATGTGATTTTTCTCTTATTTTCCCCAAGGCAACAAAATAATATGATGTAATGAGTGATAATGAAAAAAACCCATTTCTCTCATATTTAAGCCTAAAAATTATTCTTTGGTATCATACATCAAAAAAAAAGGAAAAGTGTGAATATGAAAGCATATCTTGACAATATTCCATGTTTAACTGAAACTAGTGAAACCCCCTGCCTGTCATCTTCAAGCATCTCAAAGAGATATGATTTTCTCTAGTAAGTGGTGAATAACTACCAGAATTTTAAAAGGCGATGTCTAAGGCAAATATGTAGTTGTATATATTATTTATGAAAACATTTTATCTGACATTTAGGGATATGTTAGCACAATGACTGTAGAACACGGAAGGCAAGTAATCACTTCTCCTGGAGGTTTTTCTATCAAGAACACTAAAACTTTAAACACAATTTCAAAACCTTCATTTTGCAGAAAATATTCTCAACTATTTTAATAAAAAATACTTTAGCCATAAAGATTTTACACCACTTATAAGATTATTATATCTATTACTTACATGAAAAGCATTGCACAACGTATCTTTTTTTTTACTTTAAAATTGCTGTTGATCAACGGTATTTTCAGCATGCTGTAACACATTCAGCCCAAAGCCAGAGGCAAGAGCAAGGAGAGGCAACAGGGCATATGTGTTCTAAAGGAAAAGTTATCTGTGTAAAAATAAATTGTTGTCAAACCAGGAGACTAAGTCCTCATTGCACCTGCACTAGCCCTTCAGCTTCTGACATGTGCATCTTCAAATGATATCCATTTTTCTTTAAACGGTTTGTCATAGCTACTATGAAGAAAGTTAACTCTGTCTCAGACAACACCGGGACATGGTGTAATATGTAGGCTTCTTTTTGCATCAATTGTATTAGAATATCAGTCATCCCTTTTTTATTCCTTTAACATAGCTTTTCAAATTTTTCCTTTAACATAGGCCCTTAAATATAATTTTTTCTGCAGGTCAAACTGTTCTTCCTTCTGTGTTATTGTCTTCTTTTTTTCAAGGGCTTTTTTCTGTAGAAGAGCACCAAATGCATCTTACTCAGTATTTTGCCATTATGTTTGTTTTCTATCCATTCTCCCAAGCTACATTACTAGTATTACTTTGCAATTTGGCTGCCTTAAATCTTGAAAGTTCACCTGTGTCAAAACCAATTTTCATAAAAACACTTCAAGAGCAACTTCTATGAAATGTGTAGGATCTCCACTGCATTCCGTGACGGTCCCTCTGCCTTTGGTGCTGACTACTTTTAGGGTCTTCAAAAGAATTTGTAAAGTCAGTCTACGTCACCTCATTTCTGTCACTTCATGTCAAAACCTTCATGACAGATGTCAAAATAACGTGAATAGTGTTATAACTTGTGGCATCCAGACCATCAGGGCTTTGGCAGGTCTTTTACTTTCTATCTGAAAGCTAGTTTAAAAACTTTAAATACAGTTTTCTTAAAAGATTAGACAGTGTTCAAGGAATTTTAGTCACGTATTTTGGCCAGCCTAAGAAAAAGAATATTTCAAGTGTTCACCAATATGATTAATCAATTCTTCACATCCCCAGTAACCACCAATTCCACTAAGCTTGCCAGCATCCAGTTATCCTTTGCTACTGCTGCTAGCAGAATTATCCAGCTATATAATGAACTCTCAGAGGAAGAAATACAGGCAGCTTTGATGAACAAACCTGTTAAAGATATTCCTAGAGAAATGTGACTCATTTAAGTACAGTACATCAATGCTTTTAAATTAAGTAATCTCTCAGGTCATAAGTATTCTGATATTTGTAAATTACTCTCTTGGCAAAAGGCACTTTCCTTCCAAATCAAACGACAAAATTCTACCTTTCTAAATACATTGGCATGATCAATGAGGTCTTTCTTTAAAAGAGACTGGGCATTTTTTATCTAGATTTTGGAGGATAATATTTTAATGCAGCTCATGATTTTTGCCATAAAACTATTCAATGTTAATGTAGGTATACCTGTGAGCTACTTTGTAGGGTCCTGCAACTAATATTTAAGGGGCTCTTCCACTTAAGTGTTTTGAAACTGTACCTTTCTTCCCACCTGTAATTTTGTTCTCTGTTCTTTGCTTTGAAAATTCACAAAGAACAGAAAGATATGACAAAGGGACTAATTGGGTGCTCTATTGGTGCATTTCCTCTATGGGAATTCCTGTGGCACGGGTCATCATCAGAGAAGGTGAAAGGGAGATAGATAGAATCTTCTCTGTGACTCAACAGCTTGAAGAACCTCTGCTACCATGGTAAACTGAACCTCTGGAGAAAGTGAAGGATGGAAGCTGGTGACTTCTGGTACCAAAAGGAGGGCTCCTGCATCACCTAAGGGCTTACAAATGTAAAATAAGTTCACACCCCTCAAAGCTGAAGAGAAGCCAGATGTGTCTACAAGCCCAGAACCTGGTTACCATATGCATGACTATAAGGAAGAAATGGTGAGTCATCGCAATGGGTGACTCCCTACTGTGGAGGACAGAGGCACACATCTGTCAATCCAGCCAGTCACCTAGAGAGGTTTGCTGCCTTCCGGTGGCCCGGGTTTGGGATCTTGTGAAAGTACTACCAAAGCCTATCTAGCCCTCTGACTACTCCAGGAGTAGTTCCCTCTCCAGGAACTCAGCATGCTGGGGTGCCTCTCTAAAGTGCCAGTGAACAAACATGATGACTTAAAGATCTGTGTGCTGTTGCAGGGCTGTGATCTTCTTGGGTTGAGGGAAACATGGTGGGATGGCACCCATGACTGGACTGTTACAATGGAGGGATAGAGGTTCTTTAGGAAGGACAGGTCCTGGTCCTCAAGGGGAATTTGACATTCCTGACATCTGTTGGAGGGACAACACAGCTGGATATAAGCAAACCAGGAGGTTCCTGAAGTGTATCAATGATAACTTCATCCATCAACGATAACTTCCTCCTCCAAGTGACAGAGGAGCTAATGAGAATGGTGCTGTGCTGCACCTCATACTCAATAACAAGGGGAACTTGTTGGGGATGTGAAGATCAAAGGCAACCCTATGTGCAAGCACCACGAGATGGTGGAGTTCAGGATTCTCAGGGCAGAGAGGAGGGTGAAGAGCAAGCTGACAACCCTGGACTTCAAGAGAGCAGACTTTGGCCTCTTCAAACATCTGCTTGGAAAACTCCTGTGGGATAAGTCTCTGGAGTGAAGGAAGACCCAAGAAAGCTGGTTAATATTCAAGTATCACCTCCTCCAAGCTCAACAGAATTCTATTCCAACAGACACAAAGTCAGGCAAAAAATGCCAAGAGGCTTGCATGGATGAACAAAGAGCTCTTAGCCAAACTCAAACACAAAAAGAAAGCATTACAGACAGTGGAAGCAAAGACAGGTAACCCGGGGAGAATATAGAAACACTGTCTGAGCATCCAGGGATGAATTTAAGAAAGCTAAAGCCCATGTGAAACTGAATCTGGCCAGGGATGTCAAAGACAACAAGGGCTTCTACAAGTACACAGGTGACAAAAGGAAGACAAGGGAAAATGTGGGCCTGTTGTTTAACAAGGTGGGGGACTTGGTGACACAGGACATGGAAAAGGCTAAAGAACTGAATGTCTTCTTTGCCTCAGTCAAGACCGGCCTTCAGGTTTCCCATATCCCAGAGACCACAGGGAAAAGCTGAAGAAAGGACAAGGATCAGGTCACGCAATACTTAAGCAGACTGAATATAGATAAGTCCATGGGCCCTGATGGGATGTACCCACAGCTGCTGAGGGAGCTGGCAGATGTTATTGCAAGGCCACTCTTCATAATCTTTTGTGAATTGTAGCAACTGTGAGTAGTGCCTGGAGACTGGAGGAAAGAAAATGACACTCCTATCTTTAAGAAAGGCAAGGGAAGGTGGTGGAGCAACTAGTCCTGTAAATGATCTCCAGGCACATTAGGGCCAAGAAAATCATCAGGAGTAGTCAGGAATTCACTAAGGGGAATTCATGCTTGACCAACTTGATACTTCTATGATGAAAGAAATGGCTTGGTAGTTGGTAGTCAAGGGAAGAGCAGTGGATATTGTCTACCTTTGACACCATCTCTCATAGATTCCTAATACACTAGCTGTTGATGTATGGGCTGGACAAGCAGTCAGTGAGGTGAGTTAACTGAATAGCCAAGCCCAAAGGGTGGCAATCAGTGGCATGGAGTCTCTAATGAGTCCACTTAATAGCAGTGTACTCCAGGGGTCAATGCTGCCTCAGATTTTAGTCAAAATCTTTATTAATTATCTGGATGAAGGAGAAGAAAGTACCCTCAGCAAGTCTGCTGATGACACAAAAATGGGAGGAGTGGCTGGTATACCAGAGATTTGTGCTGCCATCCAGAGGGACCTTGACAGGCTCGGAACCTCATGAATTTTAAGAAGTCCTACACCTGGGGAGGAACAACCCTATGTCACCCAGCTGGAAAGCATCTTTCAAGAGAAAGACCCAGGGACCTCGGTAGACACCAAGGTGAACATGAGCCAGCAATGTGCCCTTGCAGCAAAGAAGGCTAATAGTATCCTGGGCTGCATTAGACAAAGTGTTGGTGGCAGGTCAAGGAAGGTGATCCTTACCCTCTACTCAGCACGGGCAAGGCCACACCTGGAGTGCTGGGTCCTGTTCTGGGCTCCTCAGTATGAAAGACAGGGACATACTGGAGAGAGTCCAACAAAGGGCCACAAAGATGACCAAGGGACTGGAGCGTCTGTCCTACGACAAAAGGCAGAGAGAGGTAACACTGTTCAGCCTAAAGAAGAGAAGGCTCAGGTGGGACTTTATCAATGTGTATAAATGCCTAAAGGGAACGTGTGAAGAGGACAGAGACAGCCTCTTTCAGTGGTGCTTGGTGACAGGACCAGAAGCAATGGGCACAAAGTGAAACACAGATGTTCAGATGGAGGTGCCATCTGAACATCAGGAAACACTTTCTTACTGTGAAGGTAGCTGAGAACTGGCACAGGTCACTGAGCGAGGTTGCGGATTCTCCTCCTTAGAGATATTCAAAAGCCATCTAGACATGATCCTGGGCAACTGCCTCTAGGTTGCCTTGCTTGATCTGGGGCATTGGACCAGATGACCTCCAGAGGTTCTTTCCAACACCAACCTTTCTGTGACTCTATAATAATTCCTTCCTCACTTATTCTACCTATTGAGATAAGGCTACAGTCATCCACCTCACAGTAGGAGCTATGAACTTGGACCATGCCAGCTGGTAGAACCCCAGTGGCTTTTCAAATAACTCTTTGGAGACGCTTTTCTGTAGACAAATTCTAGTTCACTGGACATCTGTCATCCATTAAGTTAAAGCAGCACATACTCTACTTTCTGAACTACCTTGCCAGGTCCTCACAATGGATAATACTTTTGTGTATAAAAACGTTCTTGGCAGGACAGGACAAATCTGCGAAGTACACAGTGATCAAGTGGCTCACCTGGGTGTCTCCAGACAGTTGCTCCTTAACCTGTCAACCAAAAAAGTAAGGTTGCTCTTCCATGGTCACAGCCATTTCTTCTTAGCAAAATAATGCATCTTCTGCCACTGAGGCTACTCCTTTCATTTAACCAAATTATATCTTCATCATAAACGTTCCAATTTAGGGACCTATTTTCTTCTTTTTGTTATTTAAAGTAGAGGGATTTTTGTTATAATGACTTGCAACATAGATTTGTCTTTTTTATTTTTCCTTTCTTTTCAGTTCCTTGGTACTCTTCCTGGGTGCTGTTTCCTCCTGCAGGACTTCTCCTGAAAACAGTATAGCAAAATGGTAGCATGTGCAGCCCTGTGAGGCACCTGAGATTACAAAGAATTCCTGATTTTTGCCACAACACAGGAAGCCCGTTTTATACTTGGAAAAACCATGACACAGTTTTCCACCTTTGGAAGCATAAAGACATATTTAACAGTTACAATTTGGCCCCATCATTAAGATAAAGAATTGTTTACAGCTGGCCATGGCAACATATTGCTGTCATTACATGTAACATTTCTAGTACCTCTTAGTCTGTACCTTTGCTAATATTCTGTAAATTGAGCCATAAAATGTCCTCATAAATCATGTAAATATCTCATTTTAAAGATGAACAGTGTTAGGCACAAAGCTCTCAAATGATCTGCCCAAAGTCACACTACAAGTAAGTGACAGAGAATAAAACCTAGGAATATTGATTATCAATTCTGTATTCTAGACACTGAACTTTTTTTTATGCACCCAAACTCAAACACAGTAGGACTGTTGACCTGATTAAATTTGAAAACACTCACATTACATTTATTTTCTTCTTCATGTACAACTTTGTTCCTCCTGTGTGCATACAAAACATTTACTACATTGCTGTTTATTAGCAATGTATTTATGTCCTGATATGCTACTTTTGCAGAGCATTAATGTTACATAAAAGTAGTTGCCAGTACAGTCCTGCTGTGAAATACATGTTCCCTTAAGCATGAAAGGAACAGTATGTTCAATTTCTTGAAGCAAATAAATTTGCCAAAGATATAGCTTAGGTTTTGAGGGCCATTTGATCACCACAAAAGCAATTTTTAACTCTTCCATTGTGTGCTTTCTGGAGAAGCATTCCACACTTCTCTCAGCAGTATATAATGTATCAGTGGGAACATTCATATAGTTATTATTTTGAAGGCATTTATTTTCTTCCTACACATTGGAAGCTTGTGGTCGTTATACTTATCTTCAGTATAGCAGGGTTTATTTTTACCAGTCATTAGTGGTGCATGAGCCAAGAGCTTTTAGGACCAAACTCATCAGAGTCAGAACATTTTGGAGGACTTCAACAAAATCCAAGTTTATTTGCATACCTAAATAGATAGTGAGACTCATACAGTCTGACCCTTTTTCTGCTGAGCTGAAGCCTAGGAATAGTTTGAATAAGATTTCCTGAGACTTTACCTTTTTTTTTTTTTTTTTTTATAACACAAAATGGTTCGCATTGTGCATGCCTGAGTTAGCAGTGTTCTATTTTCGACAATATCTCACCCCTAGGAACATCTGAATTTCACATCAGCTACAGCAGGAGGAATTGGCTGTTCTGAAAAGGAGTAGAGATTATAGAAGTAAATAAATCACACCTTTTTTGGTGATTTTTAAATCAGATCATGAGTGGCTTAGTCCTGTGTAGTTTTTCATTTCTCAGAACAACTGCTGGCATAATAATAAATTAAATGTGTTACTTTCTTTTCACATTAAAAATCTTGAGAGTTTTTTGACTATAAAAAAAATATGAGAGTAATGCTTTGTGGCAAAAAAAAAATTACCTTTTCATTATATTGCTTTTCATTTAGTTTCACATTTACCCTATTCTCACATGGCTGAAAGGCAGGGAATAGGAAGGTAACCATCTGCAAAACAAAAGATATTTTTGGGCAGAGATAATGCTTTCTTTAACTTCCCTTTTACAGAGAATTTATTGTAAATGCTAACTAGTTTGTTCTTTGCTTATTTTTATCATAAAGCAGAAGAATACATTTTATACCTCCATAGTAGTTTTGATTATTTCTCTGTTTCTATTACCTACTTTTTCGTTTCCAGGCATTTGTCTCTTATCACTCATGACCTCAGGAGATTATTGTTCTTTCTTAATTCCAAGAGTACTTGTTATCATGGAAAACATGGAGGTAAGCATGGTTCCTGTATTCAGGAAACTGATTTTTAGACTCTTAACACTCACTTCACAGCTAAACTATCTTTCAAGACCTGCAAAACTTTGACATTCCTCATTACTAGAACTTAAGAAGAAAATACTTTTTTTTTTGTATTTGACCTGAGATTAACTTTGATTCGGCAGGAAAAAACCTGTTACATTTTCATTGGTCCCACAGCTATGTGGATAAGTAGTTGTTACCCTTCTGCTTCTCAGACAAAAAGTATGGCCATTGATGTGTCTAGGGACAAACCCTGAAAAAGTGGGTGTTGCAATCGTGTATGTCAGCAGATGAATTCTGTTTCACTAACATCGCCAACTACTAGCAAAATTCCACCAAAGGGAACCGTCTTTCAACACGGGACTATGAGATATGGATCAGTGTTAGAAACCAGAACCATTATCCCTTAAGCACTATAGAAAGAGATCCACAGATCCTTTGCAAGATTCATAAACTTTCATTTCTCTTCAGACTCTCTCACCTTCCTTCCTAACACAGTTAAGGAAGTGGCTTTGTTTAGGGTTGTTATTTTGCTCTTTGTTTTTGTAACAAAGCTGTCACATCCAGCCAGAAATAAAATATGAAATGTTTTCAACAAGATAACCTAGTGTAAATTATTGTCCACTGCAGAAGAAACAGGTATGTGTGTATAGATTAAATTGTCTAGTATTTTCTTATTTCTTTCCAGGGTGTGGAGAATGTTGAAACATAAACCTCTGAAACCCAGGGAATAAAGTCTGAAGGAAATGCAGGTAGCTGGAACATAAACTGTGTGTTTTCTCCAGTACAGCCACACCTGCAGATTCTCAGTCATGCCTACACCTTCTCACTAAATCTCACTAAGGTACGTGCAATTCTCTTGACTCAGGTCTAGTTGCAGCAGGTGTCTTATACTTCGCAATGTCTTCTCATAGGGTTTTCAGTTGATAAAAAACAGGCTTAAAGCTTCCAGGGCTGGTTTATGGGAGAGGTCAGGGTAAACGCTCACAGTAGTCTCTTTTGACCATAAAATCTATGAGGCTTTGAACTGCTCCTTAACATCTCCAGGCAGCTCTCTTCTTCATTTTCCCAGCATATCCTCCACAGCATACTATAACATAATCTCATCATCTAATGACCAAAGGAGGGCAAAATTGGAGGAAAATACTAGAAACCATAAGGAGAGAGTGAAAATGAGTTAAGATGTATAAAGTATTTAAAAGATTCCACTGCACTAGCCTTCCTGTTTATCTTTGTTAGAAAGCTATATTTCTGTGATCTGACACAGGGAGTCACTGGGGCATCTGCAGAAGGTCTCTGCCTTCTTACCCCAATGATAAATGCAATGAGTTTCTCTCACTGATCTTCTCTGAAGTTAGCTATGCAAGTTTGCTGACGTGTTCCGCAGGTAAATAACCAAATTCTAACACTCTGGCAAAACCAGCATCACAGGAGCAACAGTGCTGATGAACACATGGACACACACACACAAAAAGAATCTAACCCTGTTTATTTTCTTACAGAAGAGACCTCAAAAACTTAACAACACAGAAAAAAATGGCAAAGATACAACTGTAGAATTGCTACTGTGTCTTATATATCAACTCTACTTTTATCTATGAAACATTCAAATAAGGGTCAAAGTCTAGTCTGTTTAGATTACTCCTATTCTGTGAGACTAAAATGGACTGAATAAAGATTTAAAACTCCTAGCTAACTAAACTTTAAAGTTCCATCTCATTATAACCATAACACAAATTATCTAAAGTCTTGATAGAGGTGAATATTTTCCATAGCATTTTACAGAACCAGACTGTAGAAGAGAATCCATGTGATACAGAGAATGTATAATTACAATAAGAATCTTAATATAGGATTAATAAAATTTTCCGTATGTCTGAAGAATAGGAACAGATTTTTTTCCTCATTGCTTTCCACCTATCTATTCCCCGACACTGTTCCCTTATTGACAGCAGCATTCCTCCACCCTGCTGCCGTGGCTCTCCTTAGCTTATAAGAGGAGGGTTAAATCTAATTATTGATTCAGTCATTTGCCAGTTAGGTGTCAGCATACCACAGGTCATGGAATAGTGTCCGAACCCAAGAATTAGCCACCCAGACTCTTATCCAACGCATGCCCTGCCGCAAGCTGCTCCCCTGGACAGAGTGGAACATCCCTGGAGCAGAGACAGAGTGCACAGAGGAAGCATAC
>WKFP01015235.1:2235395-2302068 GCA_011057875.1 Pterocles orientalis | reverse complement strand
TATGTCTGAAGAATAGGAACAGATTTTTTTCCTCATTGCTTTCCACCTATCTATTCCCCGACACTGTTCCCTTATTGACAGCAGCATTCCTCCACCCTGCTGCCGTGGCTCTCCTTAGCTTATAAGAGGAGGGTTAAATCTAATTATTGATTCAGTCATTTGCCAGTTAGGTGTCAGCATACCACAGGTCATGGAATAGTGTCCGAACCCAAGAATTAGCCACCCAGACTCTTATCCAACGCATGCCCTGCCGCAAGCTGCTCCCCTGGACAGAGTGGAACATCCCTGGAGCAGAGACAGAGTGCACAGAGGAAGCATACTGCTCTCCTTGAGGAGCATCAAAAGGTTTTCAGATTTTTCAAACTAAAAATCAATGCATTTTATGAAAAAAAAAAATCCAGAGAAAACACACGTTCTGTGAAAATAATTTCTGTAGGAAATTCTTCATCAATTTAAATAGCTCCCTATAAACAATTTGATATGAGGAATTTTCTAAGAGAATTTTCATTTTTCCTTGTTATTACATTACTATAAAAATGCAGACTTAAAAAAAAAAACAACAAACTAAAACACCCTAGGTTATATGGCATTTTGTTTGTTACAACAGCCTTATAAAGGACATTTTGCATTAATAAAAATGAACGATGAAGTTAGAGAAGCTGTATGGAGAATTAAGCCTATTTGAAGTATCCTAAAGTAGCCCTTTGAAAAACAACTAATCGTTAAAGGAAGCTGTTGCTAGGATACTATAGCCACTGCCATCAGGATAATGTGGTGGGTTTTATAGGTGTGTATATATATATATCTATTTTAAAGAAGAATTCTTGATTGATGAACCCAACAGATGATGAACACTGGTATCAAAGCTACATAGTATATTAAAGACTGAGTGGAACGTCCAATTTCATGTTGAAAAGCCAAACTGAAGTTAAAGTCTTCAAAGTGAACCCCATCAAAGAGTGTCACAAGAAATGAACGGCCACAAGGCTTGTTAGCTGCTTGAATAGAACACAGACATGTTGCTCAGAAGTGAGCTGAGAACATAAACCAGAGAGACTAAAGAAAAAGAGCGAACAGATGTTGCTGTAGAGGTGAGGGAAGCGTGCAGCCAATTTCATTCTGCTGGAGTCAAAGACAACTGAAAACATAAAGAACAAAAGTGACCATGAATGAGTGCTGGATTAGTCTTTTAATTTGGAACAGGTAGCTAGTTGGAACAATAAAAATAGAAGAACAGAGCATGGAAACTGTATAGACCTGCAGTCAAATTAGGTTTATGGGCAAAATTATGACTCTGTAATGTCATCAGTAAAACTCCACTCAGCTAAAAGAGACCCTTTAATAGTCTTCTATGCATTTTCCTGTCAAAGAAAGTGGTTCTCCAGGTTATTCAGGTATCTGTGCTATCCATTTCAGGGTAGTTTTGCCTTGGAGAGTCTGGACCTACAGTCAGAGCAGAACAGTTCACAAAGAAAATCATCTTGCATGACAAATTTCCTACTCTGCCTGAGGAATAGTGCAAAGGTATTCTCTCCTAATTAAAATATGAATGCTGTCATCTGATAATTTTTCTTGTGAGAAATAACAAGCTCACTAATTAAATGTGCGATTTCTTGACATTTAAACAGGTCAATTTTTTTTTCTATGTGTCTGATCATTTATTTGAGGTGCTTCTTCCAGGCATGTTTATTATACTAACCATAATTAATAACCAGCACAACAGACCCTTCCAAAACAGAAGGGTGAATAATGTAGTTTTGTCCTTTTACTTATTTCAAAATAGACAATAACTATAATTGAATAAAGGAAAGTGGTTTTATTCTTATTAAATCCTCATAATCTTTTCAGGCTTCCTACATCCGTCTTCTGACATCTATCTTTCATAAAGTCATCTCCTTATTCCTTTTGGTTTTAATGAATAAAATGTTACTGCATAAAGCTTCAAGAAGATGGCAAGACAGTCTAGCTTTACTTTACCAATATTATGGCTGAAAAGGGTGTTGCTGTAGATAAATTGTGGTATGGATAGAGTGGAAGACATGTCCACACAGACTTTTAAGAACTTCTGTGATTCCCACAGCTGTAGTAACTGCAAACAGATCTTGATTTTTAGCACAATAGTGAGAACATGGCAAATTGTATTTTAAGTGTAGCTTTCAACAAGTCAGTCCAAAATTAAATTTTCTGTTTCACAGAATATTAAAATCTTTTTGAAATTTCCTTTAGTCTGAATGAGATTGAAGGGTACAAGTTTCCAAACATTCTGTGAATCTTTCTTTTGGAAAGAGCAAGCCCAGTCCCTGTGAATTTACCAAGTTATTCATCGAATTTGAACTCTTTATTTCAAAGGAGTTATCAAGACATAGGAGAAAATTGTACAACTTGCAGATTTAAATAGTTTGAACCAGGGAATGACCTTTCTCACCAGCTTTCTAATGACAATCTGGCATTTATTACCATCTGCTTTGTTCCTGTACACTATGAAGCTAATTTATGTGAACCTTCTGTAATTTAAAAAAAAAATTATATGCCATTTTATTTCTTTACTAATGCTTGGGGTTTTTTGGCTGTCTTTTTTCCCCCAAGTGAGATGTCTTCCAGAGGTTTGACCTGTTATCTTTGTATTTATGCTGCAATTTACATTTACAGAGGTTACAAAACTTTTCTTACCCTACTGCAGGGACACACAAGAGGCAATGTGTCTATTACACGGCATTGCGGTTCTCAGACCAGGATGATAATTGCAATAGGTGATAGTTTGAGTTCATGTACCAGGTTATGAACGGAAGCAGTGAGAAACAGATATACTGCCTGCTTAGGACAGAGAGCTAGGGCAATAACCTCATGCACTGCACCAGTGGGAAACGATAAAATATGTCAGAGTTCTCAGAAATTATAATTTTCTCTGTGTATCTAAGGCCAACAGTTGACCTTAGTATAATGAAGAATGAATTGCTCAGGATCAGAATAATGCTTTCTCTTGATTTTTAATTCCTCTTTTTTTGATGTGTGATAAGAGACCGAACACTCTACCATCTCTGATATGTTTCAGAAGTATCACAGCAGCAACCGCATCCAGACAGTAGCTCTGTTCTTTTCACAGTGTCAGTGTCAGTAGCACCACAACAGTAGACTTTTTTCATGCAACAGCCTTGGCATTAGGGTGGCTATTATAAAATTACAATTTCTAGCTTGAGACACTTAGCTTACAGAAGTCTTTCATTATAATGAGGAGGGTTTGTTTTGGTTTTGGTTGGGGGGTTTTTTTGTCTTTATTCTTTTGGGAAAACATTCGCTTTTTTGTGAGACGAGAAAAGGGAAAAAAGGATTTACTGAGATGAAAATTTTGCCAAAAAAATACTTTGAAATAAAACTCTGCATCTTAGAAAATGGTAGCATTTGGGTTTAATTTGTAAATTTACTGATGATGAACCACTACAAGTAATGGTACTGTCTTTTCTAATCACACAAGAAATAGCCAGAAAATGTGAATTCATCTTATCTTTCTTAAACTATCTAAAAACCAAGTATTTTGCTTTAAACCATCAAACTTATTTCAAACTTTTAAAGTTTCGAGACATCTTAATTTTATGGGTTTTCTCCATAATCTGGTGACTCCAGAAAGAGTTATTGACAGCCTAAAGCAGATATCCAAACTGGGCAGAATGAATCCAATAGGTAAATAAGCACTGGCATGTGCTGAATTGCATTTAAGTCTCCAGGCTTCATTAAGAATCCTGATAATTGAACTGGCAAATTCAGTTGCCAAAATGACACCTGTTGCTGTTTGAGATAACCTAAGTTGTCTGAGATATCAGCACAGGAATGATACATATGCCATATGACAGTGGTAGATACCTAATCTAACCATCAACATTGAATCGTTCCCCTATCTTTATGATGACTAAAGTTAGCCAAAAAAGATAATACAGTTGACTAAACACGGCTCCTAACACCACTTGCAACATCCCAGGGTCTCCAAGACATCTGCATGGGACTGTCAGGAGACCAACTCAAATTTTGTGCCAGTAGCTGAAAATCTCAAAATAAATCTTTCAAAAAGAAGTCTTAAACATAATCCTGAAACATCCTAAGCCACCTCAGGTTACACTATGTCTAAACTACCACATCAAAAAAGTATAAGTATTGGTAAAAAGAGCAATGAAAACTCTGTGTTTGTTATGTCTCAATACTGTGTCCATACTAAATTTGCTTTACTTTGTTTCACTAAGCTGTAAGCCTGAAAGAACTCAAGATTCTGTAAAAAATTATTTCTTCTTGGACAGCATGTGCAATTCCAAATTTCCCTGCTTTTTGACCTGTTCACTTTAGAATTAGGTTTTATTGTTATCTCAGTTTCGACAGATTCCATGTGGTCTCTATGTTATACACTGGAATTCACGACATGACAAGGTTTTGTGTTTCCTTACATCCAAATTCATCTCTTTCAAAATCCATAAAAGGCAAAGCATGTTGTTAATCTATATATATCAAAACACTTTCCTTCATATTTAAGAAATCCTATCTTGTACAAGATTAAAAAAATAATGATTTATGGATATCTGAGTATTTTATTCTGTATTCTTGGTCACTCATTCCCCTATTTAATTTAATTTGTTAATGACAAATGCTATTTTCCAATATTTCTCTTCACTGTAGAAAGATTACCAGAATAGGAAGAGTCATAGAATCCGATGGAAACATCTGAGCCATTAATAGCTAAGAAAATACAGTCTTAGAGCAGTTAATGTGGTATAGAATGCACAGGAACGCGTTCTTCCTGGACTTTGTCGACCACACTGCTGCTACAGAGCACAATCAGTCTGACACATAATGAAAAGAAATGTGGTCTTTAAGATAACTATGATTGAGCACATCGAATATTTGAAAAATAAATTGGAGACAGAACTGACATGATTGCAATATACATTGGTCATTTGTTGGAAGATGCAAAGGAACTGTTAAAATCTAAGACAAAAAACAAAACTATGTCAAAATTAGGGACAGATTCTATATGCATGCTTCCACGTACAGTCATATGTACATACATATATACACATATGTAACTATTCTTTAAAAAGTTAAACTAAAATTAAATTAATAGCTACATGTCTGATTTCCTTTCTCATCTGAGGAAAAGCATGTGCCTCCAAGACAAGTCTGCACTTCTTATCACTAAGGTCTCTTTGTCAATCTTGATTTGTAGTTACCAAACATTTAAAAAAGGGAATGTTAAATTTTGTGGGATTATATTTTGAGACAAATATTTGTAATAAATAATTAATTTTTGTAAAAACTAGAAATATACTTAACTACATGAACCTGCCTTCCTAAGTACATGGTTTTCATTTTGAAATTATGGTCTTTTTTTACAATCTATGACTCTTCTTACTTCCTCTGCTGATCAGCTAGCGCATAGTAATGATGAAAGCACATTTTAATCACACCAATAATAAAAATAATTACTGTCACCTTTGCTACGCTATGTGGAAGTTCACATCCAGGGACGCATGTGACTGACAGTTTGTGAACACAAATCCTTCTAGAAAGCTACCTCAACCTCTTCAGTGATTAAGGGACATTCATTTGTGCCACCCCAAAAAAAGGGACTCAAACATCTTATTCCTGGAAAACAGCTACTGTCCCCATTTATTTCTCATTGATCATAAAAACAGAAAAGCAACTGAGAGTAGTTGAATTATGTGAATAAGATTACACTCCATTGAGCTACCAGCCATCAGATACTGCCAGATACTGCTTACTAACCAATACTCAAATCAGTCACACTCATTATAATGCTAATATACAAAAATATTGGAGTTATTTGCTAGTTGGGTTGTTTGTGCATTAGAAAGGATCACAGAAAATGGGCAGTGTAAATGAAAGTGTATCCAGCTGCAGTGATGACCATCTCCCAGACAAAAAGGAGTCGGGCAGTGCTGTGCCAGGGCTCCAATTCCACTACCAGATTCAGGGTTTTTATGAGACTAAGATACTTCTCCTTTTACTTGTTATTGTCAGTATTTCAACATTACTGGTATTTGCATGCTCTGCTACACACTAAACGAGATCCTCGAGCAGTGTTTAGAGGGAGCATCCAGCATACTCACAAAAAACCCTCTACGTGTGGGTGGTTCCTGAGCTTTCTGTCTGGAGAGGTGAAAGGCACTCGTTTTAGGGGAATTCCTTCTATCCAAGGGTTACTGCATGGGTGCAGAGTACTTCCTCCAGTGGCTGCAGGGCTGGGCTTGGTACTAGCGTTGCTGCTGCTGCTGCACTGAGTGATGGGGGAAGCATGACCCAGAGAGATTCTACCTAGAGTTACACAATTCAGTGGGGGATGGACCCCCCCCCCAAAAAAAAAAACCCAGAGTTGCCCCTGCATGTGTCAGTTCTCCAAATGGGTGTGCAGGTATGTGCAGGGTGGCAAATGTTACAAAATTGTAAACCACATTTACTAGGTCTGATGCAATATGCAGTTTTGCCAATGGATGAAGGATTTAAAAATAAAACACTTTTGGCAAGTTCCAGTTCCTGCTTGCCAGCTTGGAAGGGAGCAGGGTGATCAGGGTTAAGTAATTAAACATTTTTATCCTTTGTTATCCACATTATTGTCTTCATTTTATTGCTCAGTGTTAAGCTAGCCTAAACATTGCTTCAAAACATGAGCTCTGAGGTCCTCCCCTTCTTGCGCTCACAGTGAGGGTTCTC
Organism: Pterocles orientalis; assembly: GCA_011057875.1. Lineage (NCBI taxonomy): Eukaryota > Metazoa > Chordata > Aves > Pterocliformes > Pteroclidae > Pterocles > Pterocles orientalis. The sequence continues at coordinate 2,295,357 of WKFP01015235.1, read as the reverse complement.
AGCCACAGTCTCTAGTCACCGTTTGTGAGTAATCATGGACTGGCACAACTACCATTAAACACAACAGCACAAGCATGGTTAGTAGGAAAGACTGCCCTTTATAGCTTTTAGCTCAGCAATAAGATGTTTTTGAGATTCCTCCTTGTACAGTGCATTGTAATGGGTTGTGTGATTAACAAGCACCACTGCCAATGGAGTCAGACACCAGAGCAAAACATTTCCTGCCTCTTGCCAAAGCAACAAATTTAGGGCCCAATTCAGTTAGAGTACAGCCAGTTTCCTTGCTACAGAAGCTGGCCATGATTTCTAGTGATATAAGCTCTTTGCTTTCAGAATGCAGATGAGAATTGAGGACAACCTAATTAAAAACATTAATGATTTTTTTTTTCAATTTGTGTTTGCTTCTGCTTGACATGATTTAATGTCAGATAGCTATGAGCATCAGAGCTCTTCTAGATGTACGGCTGCAGCAAAGGATTCTTTATCCTTCCCAGGAACATTTACTGTATCTCCTGCTTGATGAAATTCCTCTTCTTTTTTCTTTTTTTTTTTTTTTCAATTCTACAAATGTAAATCACTTCTTCCAAGATCATGTTCCTTTCCTATTATGCTGCTTCTTTCTTAAATATACATGTTGGCTTTCCAGGATGATAATAAAATCACCTCTCAACCTCTACAAAATATTTTTATAGTCCATTTGTTGGGGCATCATTAGCTTGGCACAAAAAGACTCTGCAACCAGAATATGCATAACCCGTAAGTACAAAGCAATTATTTATTGGCCTACGCACATAAAAGACTGCTAGTATTTAGTGAGCTGTGAGGTTAGGCACTGGTGTGCCCACACTCCAGTACAGCCCCTGGAGAACCTTCACCAGCCGGGCAGATGTCAGTGAGGAGGGAAGGGTTGGTGACACTGCTCCCAAGAGCCATCATCAGGAGTACAGAGCTGTCATCGTCCTCCTACTCTGACAGCCCTGATGGGTCAACCCCAGCCTGGCAGTTCCTGACTGTTCCTGACTAGACCAGCCTCCAGCTGCCCTCTCTGCACTTCTTTTCTTTAAGATTTTATCTTTTCGTGTTGATTTTTTTCTCTTGAATACTTGGATCTCCTAGCAATCACAGATCAGCAGTCTTACCAATCTCTGTAATTTTTACCTTTCTTATCTCTGAGCAGATAGTCTCCCAGCTCTGTCTCAGCAGTTTGAGCCAAGGTTGCACAGCTGGGGTGTATCAAAGCTGAGCGCCTTACACCAGCACCTAAAACCCCAGCAACGGCAGGGGCGGGGGGAGCTGACAGCAGGAACTACAGCGAGGGGGTTGCAGTGTGCCATGGCATCATCTGTCTTTCTGTCCTGGACACCATTTTATTCCACTCAAGCCTCATTCCTGATTACTTCCCTGATCCTTCTGACTCCTCTTTCTGTTTTTCTCCCCCTTCTATGGAGTTCTGAAAGAGCAAGTCTAACTACCAGTTCTTCTTTCAAAATTTCTCCAGTTTTGCAACACTTGCTATCCACAGTTGCCACCAACTATTTTGCTTCAGGTGTCCAGTATCAACTTGTGATCCACTATCCATAAATCATGATCACTATTCATACAAGAGAAACAGTGTTTGACACAAATTTCTCACTGCAGAGTTACAACGCTCTGTCAGTATGGAAGGGATATTATTCTGGACTTTTCCCCCTATGAGTGAGTAGAATTTTAGCCAAGGAAATACGCTTTCTTCTACTTTAATTCTCTTCAGAGCAAAACTCCAGAAAGGATAACATAAGCTTGAGAATACGCCATCACATACTTTGTGATGCCTGTAGTTGTTCCTGCCCTTTAGTCATTAAAACTGCAAACAGCAGTGTATCAGGTAGCCAGATAATGTTTATTATAGCACATAAATCCTGTGTGTCTAAACCATCTGATCATGAAGCACAGCGGTTATTTCTCTGGGGCTTCCTGAAACCTTCAGCAAGTCATCAAATTCCTCTTTCCTGGTCAGAAAAAAAAAAAAAAAGAAAATAAAGATGACATTATTATTTAAACCCAAATGATATACTTACTTACATGATAAATGGGGATCTAGTTGTAGGAGAGCTTCCAACCTGTGTTTTGTAGTCAGCCACGATATAACATATATTCAGACAGGGTAATGTTGATCTGTAGTGGTACACTGTGAATCCAGAAAACTGTGGCTTGCTTCCAGCATTGCAAACATAGAACCACTTAGGAAAAATACAGCTTGTGTTCAGATGCTTAATTCAAGAGTCCAAAAATACTCTGGATAGAAACTATATCAAAATCAATGAACTGATTTGCTATTCTTCCTCAAATTCACAATATTATCGCTTGTGCACTCTTTATACAGAATGCAAAAAGAGTAGAAAAGATATATATAATGGAAACATCAAACTGAATTGATGCCAAAAATGAATGCAAGGTGCATAAACATCAGCCCCAGTCTGACTGTTTTGCTTACCTAAGCAGAACAAAGCGGTCAGTAACACCTTTCAGGAACAGCATCCACTGAGTGATACAGCAAACACCTACCCCCAGGGTCTGATCTAAAGGTCATCTGCGCTAGATTTAAGATACGAATTCCACATTTTCCCATCCACTACTTTGAGGCCACCCTACATTGTTCCACACTTTGTTCCCAGAATCGTTTTAGTAATGGACCTTCTTTCTCTTTCCCTTTGCCTGCTTGCTCTAATCACAAGCAAAAGAAAAAGAAATAAAAGTTTGTAGAAGGCAAGAAACGATGGACTGAGAAACTGTAGAGTCATCATTGCTGGATTTATAACATTTACAACTTTCAGTATATGCATAGATTCCATGGAGCGCAGGAAGGACCAGTAGACATCGCTACCTTGCATTTGGACATTCCCATAGTGCTGAATTTGAGGTATGGCCAGCTATTGGAGGTGGTTTTATTACACAAGATCAGCAGTTATAGGCTTAAAAGCAAATTCGCAATTAACCCTAACATTCAGTATAGATGTAACTAGTGCCACACAGATGAGTATGATCTTGTATTGGGGATAAATTTATTCTTCAAGAGCATAATCACTTACACAAGCTGCTCTTTTCTCCCCAGATTGTTTCTCAATTTACTCCAAATTTCCCACATAATTTTAGGTGGAAAAAATAAGAAGATGAAAATTTGGAGGACGTTATACTCTTTGCTTGTTCCGTGGGCAGAGCATGTCTTCAAGATCAAACAATTTCAGTTACCTTTTCCAGGTGAAGAAATCAGAAGAAAGCTATTTACTATGGATGGATGAGGAGCTGACCGAGAGCTTATGGGTCAAGACTAAAGAGAGGGCAGGGACAGGTGACATTAGAGTGGGGGTCTGCCACAGGCCACCTGACCAGGAAGATCAAGTGGATGAGGCCCTCTATAGACAGATAGGAGCAGCCTCATGCTCACAAGCCCTGGTCCTCACTGGAGACTTCAACCACCTCAGTATCTGTTGGAGGGACAACACAGCAGGGCATAAGCAAACCAGAGGGTTCCTGGAATGCATTGACAACAGCTTCCTTCATCTCATGACAGAGGAGCCAATGAGGAATGGTGCTATGCTGGACCTTTTTCTCACCCACAAGGAAGGGCTGGTGGGGAATGTGAAGCTCAAGGGCAGTCCAGGCTGCAGTGACCACAAAACGGTGGAGTTCTGGATCTTCAGGGCAGAGAGCAGGGTGCGCAGCAAATTGACTACCCTGGGCTTCTGGAGAGCAGACTTCAGCCTCTTCAGAGATCTGTTTGGTAGAGTACCATGGGATAAAGCCCTGGATGGAAGAAAGGTGGTTAATATTCAAGGATGTCTTCCTCCAAGCTCAGGATCGATGCATCCCAACAAAGAGGAAGGCAGGCAAAAAGGTCAGGAGGCCTCCACGGATGAACAAAGAGCTCCGGGACAAACTCAAACACAAAAAGGAAGCCTATAGAGGGTGGAAGCAAGGACAGGTAGCCTGGGGGGAATACAGAGAAACTAAGCAGCCAGGGATGAGGTTAGGAAAGCTAAAGCCCTCATAGAATTAAATCTGTCCAGAGACATCAAGGGCAGTACTAAAAGCTTCTACAGGTATGTTAGAGATAAAAGGAGAACCAGGGAAAATGTGGGCTCTCTCCAGAAGGAAACAGGAGAGCTGGTTACCTGGGATATGGAGAAGGCTCAATTACTTTTTTGCCTCAGTCTTCTCCAGAAACTGCTCAAGCCACACCGCCCAAGCCGCAGAAGGTAAAGGCAGGGAATAGGAGAATGAAGAACAGCCCATTGTAAGAGAAGATCAGGTTCAAGACCACCTGAAGGTGCACAAGTCCATGGGACCTGATGAGATGCATCCACAGGTCCTGAGGGAACTGATGGATCAAGTTGCTAAGCCACTGTCTACCATATCTGAGAAGTTGTGGCAGTCTGAGGGAGTTCCTACTGAGTGGAAAAGGGGAAACATAGCCCCCATTTTTAAAAGGGGAAATAAGAAAGACCCAGGGAACTAGAGGCCGGTCAGTCTCACCTCTGTGCCTGGCAAGATCACAGAGCAGATCCTCCTGGAAACTATGCTAAAGCACATGGAAAATAAGGCGGTGATTGGTGACGGACAACATGGCTTCACTAAGGGCAAATTGTGCCTGACAAATTTGGTTTACAGCATTGGTAGATAAGGGAAGAGCAACTGAAATAATCTCCCTGTACTTGTGCAAAGCCTTTGACACTGTCCTGCACAACATCCTTGTCTCTAAATTGGAGAGACATGGATTTGACAGTTAGACCACATGATGGATAAGGAATTGGCTGGATGGTCACACCCAAAGAGTTGTGGTCAATGGCTCAATGTCCAAGTGGAGACCAGTGACGAGTGGTGTTCCACAGGGGTCGGTATTGGAACCAGTGTTTATCTTTATTGGTGACATGGACAGCGGGATCTAGTGCACCCTCAGCAAGTTTGCCGATGACACCAAGCTGTGTGGTGTGGTGGACACACTGGAGGGAAGTGATTCCATCCAGAGGGACCTGGACAGGCTGGAGAGGTGGGCCAGTGCAAACCTCATGAAATTTAACGAGGCCAAGTGCAAGGTCCTGCATGTGGGTCGAGGCAATCCCAAGCACAAATACAGGCTGGGTGGAGAATGGATAGAGAGCAGCCCTGAGGAGAAGGACTTGGGGGTGTTGATTGATGAAAAACTGAACATGAGCCGGCAGTGTGTGCTTGCGTCCCAGAAAGCCAACCGTGTCCTGGGCTGCATCAAAAGAAGCATTAGCAGCAGGTTGAAGGAGGTGATTCTCTCCCTCTGCTCTGCTCTCATGAGACCCCACTTGGAGTGCTGTGTCCAGCTCTGGAGTCCACAACATAAGACAGACCTGGACCTTTTGGAGCAAGTCCAGAGGAGAGCCATGAAGATGGTGAGAAGGCTGGAGCACCTCCCCTATGAGGACAGGCTGAGAGAGTTGGGGTTGTTCAGCCTGGAGAAAAGAAGGCTCCAGGGAGACCTTAGAGCAGTACCTGAAGGGGGCTACAGGAGAGATGGGGAGGGACTCTTTATCAGGGAGTGAAATGATGGGATGAGGGGTAATGGTTTTAAGATGAAAGAGGGAAGATTTAGATTGGATATTAGGAAGAAATTTTTTCCTGTGAGGGTGGAGAGGCACTGGAACAAGTTGCCCAGAGAATGTGAATGCCCCATGGCTGGAGGTGTTCAAGGCCAGGTTGTATGAGGCTTTGAGCAATGTGATCCAGAGGGAAGTGTCCCTGCTCATCGCAGGGGGGTTGGAACTCGACGATCTTTAACCCAAACCATTCTATGATTCTGTGATTCTATGATTACATGGCTTCCTCTGATGTCGAAACAAACACTGATCTTTAAAAAATACCTAAACATTTTTGAGACAGATGGCAAATATTATCCTAAAATCCAGCACTTAGTTCATTTTGAGCTCAAAGTTACATTAGTCAATTTCAGAATACGCAGAGGAAACAAGTTCTAATCTTTGTCAAACACTTAGCAAGCCGAAGGAAATTTCTTCATGTTTAGAATTTACTACAACTTACCAGATCCAAGAAGCAGTTCTGTATCATTTGGCTCTACACATTATCTGTGCGTATTAGTGTCAGTTTAAGAGAATGCTGACTGTAGTGTTAATCTCAAAATACTAATATCAGCTTTTCAAAATTAAATATTAAAATTGTACGTACTTCATTTTGTTCTTAAGGAAGAGCTTAATATTTTAGTGTTATTTTTTTATATATATTCTGCCAAAATATTCCCTGTATTCATGTATTCTAGTCTAACAGATGATAATGAATTAAAGCAAAATTTAAACAGTACTGGTGTGTGATTTCATTGCTGTGTGAAGAGCTTATGAAATTGAACTGTTGTGTACCACTCCATTTTGCCTGCATAACGTAATAACTGCTTTATGGAAAATAAGTTGACAATTTCGTTACTTGACCTGGATTTATGACAGAACTTGTAAATGTATTTGCTTTCAATAAATCTGAAAGAGATTGACCACCATCCTTGTTAATGTTTTGATAGACATCTACTTTTAATTGCACCTAATTACAAAACAGCCAGTGCAATATACTACTAAGATCAAAATTCAGTCTAGAAATAGTAATAACTGCCAGATTTAACTCATACATTTCTTTTATGGAGACTAGAAATAGCACTTCTCTTTTCTGACATTCATATTAGAAATGCTACTCCAAAAAATCAGAAAAAAAATCTGAAAAAGGATAAATCCCATCTCATCTGTCTGTTTGAAGTATTCCTAAAGCACCTACTTCCATGATGTCAAAGTGCGAAGAGCTCCCCTGCCTGCTCCCGAATAAATCATACTCTTCCTTTTACTGGGTGATGCAGTCTGGTGTGGTCTGCAGGCAAAAAACTGCAGGTGATATATTACCTGTAATATAAGACATTACAATCAAGATTATATGTTCTGCAGACCAACCTATCTTACTTCATTTCCTCAAAATGCTTTTCTTCAATTTGTTTCATAGTAAGAAGTTGGAGTTGGAGCATACCCTCATTCCTCATTGCAGTTGTAATCTGTGTTAATGGTACTGGTGTGCAAAGATCAAAGCCATGGAATTGCCTTTAGAATTTAACCTTCTTACTAGCAAATCATCAGTTTTATCAATACCTAAGACCAAATTCCATACTGGTAAACCAGGTAATAAATGTTGGATTATAAATTTATTTCAGCAAGTGCCCAACAAAGCAGCATTAAGAGAAAGTTAAATACATCTAAGGGTTGCACATAAAGTTATTGAAATAACAGCCTTTAAAATGCACTCCTGTTTAAAATCCCTTATTACATCAGTTCACAGGAGAAGCAGATCAGTCCAGCAACTGAAAAGTGTTTCTGCAAGGGGAGGTCTAATTTCTTTATTCAAATGTTACAGTCATGTCTACCCTGGCTCACACAGACTGAATGATCAGGTGAATATAGAAGTAACAAAGAATGAGAAAATTTAAAATGTGTAAAAGTATAGAAACAAACATGGACATTTTTGACTGAAGAACTTCTTACGAAATTTATCAAGAAAACATTCTGTATCTTGCACCTTTAAAGGACTGGTTCTACCTTACTCTGAAATGTGTATTTTGTGCCACCAAGTTGTGCTGGATTGTCTTCCCTTTTTATCTTAGTTAAACTAGTGTATCTTATGTACAGACATTAAAATGTTCATCAAGACAGATTCAGATTGTTATCTAAACTACAAGTAATCATAGATCTAATTACACTGCTGCAGTCTCGTACATAGACTAAACCTTAGCTTTTTGGGGACTTTGCTCCCGTGCCCCATAAGTTAGTTTTCTGTCTCCTGCCTGACACCTATTTTGCAGAGTCTCAGGTTCAGGAAACAATTCTTGTATTATTTTGTGGTGGTCTGACCTCGGTTAGCTGTCAGGTGCCCACCAAACCACACTCTCACCCTTCCTCCTCAACAGGACAGAGGGAGAAAATAGGATGAAGAGCTCATAGACTGAGACAAGGAAGGACAAGGAGATCATGTACGAGTTACTACCATGGGGAAAACAAACTGAACTTGGGAAAAAATAATTTTATTTATTGCAAATCAAGCAGAGTAGGTTAGTAAGAAATAAGAACAAAATAAAAAAATACCTTTCCCCCACCTCTCCTTTCTTCCCAGGCTCAACTTCACTCCCAACTCTTCTACCTCCTCTCCCTCAAGAAGTGCAATGGGATGGGGTCACTTGCAGACAGTTCATAATGTTTAATCTCTGCTGATCCTTTCCCCTCACACTCTTCCCCTGCTCCAGTGTGGGGTCTCACCCATGGGAGACAGTCCTTCACAAATTTCTCCAACAGGAGATCTTCCCACAGGGCTGCAGTTCTTCAAGAATTGCTCCAGCCTGGGTCCCCCACGGGGTCACAGGTCTGCCAGAAAACCTGCTCCAGCCTGGGCTCCTCTCCATGGGCCGCAGTTCCTGACAGGAGTTCCAGCATGGGCTCTTCACAGGTCACAGCTTCATTTAAGGGACATTCACCTGCTCCGGTGTGGGGTCCTCTGCAGGTTGCAGGTGGATATCTGCTCCACCACTAACCTCCATGAGCTGCAAGGAACAACCTGAGTCACTGTAGTTCTCACCAAAGGTTGTGGGGGAACCTCTGCTCTGGCGCCTGAAGCACCTCCTCCCCTCCTTCACTGTCCCTGGTGTCTGTAGAGTTTTTTCTTTCACATACTCTCACTCCTCTCTCCCAGCTGCTGTTGCAGTCTTTTTCCTTTCTAAAATATGTTATTACAGAGGCACTCCTGCTGCTGCTGATGGGCTCAGCTTTGCCTAGCAGCACGTCTGTCTTGGGGTCAGCTGGATCTGGCTCTGTCTGACATGGGGGCATCTCCTGGTGTCTTCTCACAATGCCGCACCTGCGCCGCCCCCCCACCAAAACCTTGACACATAAACCCAATGCGTATTTGTTTCTTCAGTTTGTTTCTCCTTACATAATAAGGCTGTAGAATGCAATCTCTTTAGAAACATCTAAAATAAACAAATTCATAGACTGTAACACCAGGCAGTACTCTTGTTTCATGCAGTTTGACTGCCAGTAAAAAAGGGTCATATAATTTCATCCTTTGCTGTGAAAACTCACATGCAGTTCCTGACTTAGTTTGCAGCTCAAACTTACCAGCTTTTTCATTATTCAATATACTTAACTATATTGAATTATTCCCAGTGACTTCTGACAGCAGCCAAAGCCCTCAGATTCTTCTGCAAGCATGAGGAACACTTCCCATCTTGAGGGATCTGAAGGTGTGCTTCAGCTGCCCTCCACACTATGGACAGATTCATCTCATAAATTTAGCTCACTAGTGTATTCCTGGATAGAGACAAGAGCTTTCAGGCAGGAGTTTATCAGTCTTAGAGTCCGTGGGCTTTAGATACCTCCCCTTATCTTATGAAATAGTCTACAAGAACAGCTTAGATAAGATGACTAACTTCTAAAGTTCTAAGTTTAAATTCATACTATGGACGGGAAAGAGCATTCCTCAGTGGTATGTTGACACTAGCAGATCAGTGGTCCATAAAACAAATTATTTTAAATCTCCCAAGAAATATAATAATTCAAATGCATTTAAGTTCATATGCTAACACAGCAGATTTCATGTCGAAGCCCTATGGTGAATGCAGACATATTTTTAGTGCATCAGCAATAAGCTGTAACTCACAAGTGGCAGTGCAGTCAACTTACAGCGTAAGAGGGTGCACAGTACTGCAGCAGACACATACACCCTAGGGTATATGGACTGCGCAGGCACAGAAAAGAGACTCAGAACTGCCAGAAACACCAATGGACATACTGCTGACTATAGAAAAACATAGGTGTTTTTGGTCAACATTTTTACATTGTAAAAGTTAGAATATAAACCAGTAGAACTGCAGGTCTCTCTATTATGTATACCTCAGATGTGCTACACCTAATGTCAGCATCGGTCCTCTGCGTGTTTGATCACTAAAACCCTTTAAGAGTATTAGGCATAATTCCACAATTCATCTAATCTGTGCTGGAGTTTAAAGCCAAGCCTGTTATGTTCAAAACATTCATCTTTTTCCAGTGCTTTGCACATTAGGATGACTAATTTTAAAGTTAGCACTTCCATCTAACATGCAGCATAAGTAAGAAAGTTGAAACATGAAAGTGCACAGATTATTTACAAAGAGTCTGTACTGGAATATATTAAGTGGTAGGAAAAAGAGAAACTCTCTTTCTGACACTGTACCCTTATTAGGTTCACAGACATTACAAAGATTTCCTTGGTATTCTATTTTTACCTTTAGGCTACAGGTTAAAGACTAAAATCAACAAAATCATTTTGATGGCTAAATGGGCAGAAGTTACATGCTGAAGGAGTAGTAGGTATTTAAATGCTTTGCAGATGATACGATGTACACAAATGTAAAAGAAAACAATTTCCCCAGTTCCCTGAAGCTTAGAGTTGCTTTGAAAAAATACAGTTTTTATTCCTCCTTTCAGATCATCCATCTGCCCCCTGAAAGTGGTATTAGGCATCTCAAGACAGTCCCATCGTCCTTAGCCTTCATTATCACTTCCTGTGTTCTTCTCCACGAACTAAACAACCTAAAATAACAAAAGAACAAAATACTGTTGAGTTAAACTGCTTCTAATGCTTTTAGGGTTGCTCCCCCATGCCTGCTGCTTTGCTGTGCCAGCCAATATGCTAGGTGCTCCTGGAGCTGCCTGATGGGCTCTCTCTGCAGGGCTTGAACTCTTTCAGAAAAGTTATTGGTGAAAACTGTAGATCTCTCAGAGATTTTTCTCTTTCTTTCAAGAAGACAACAGAAAACTGAGGACTGTTTTTAGCTGAGGCATCTTCATCACCCCATGACAGGCTGTAATGTTGGGTTAGTCACCCAGTGCTCACAGTACGGAAAGGTGTTCTTGAAAGTTCTAGCAAAAATGAAAGTGATCAATGCAGAAATATTCTTGTTTCCATTTTTAATAGTTTTCATGGAATTTTTTTTTTGCATTTACCTAAAGAGAATTTAAATTAGCTTGTTTTTCATGCAGCTTATCTGCAGTGAAGGAAAAAAAAAATCATGACAATTTTGAAAATATCTTGCTTGGAAGTAAGTTAACACTGGAATTCCTCGGTCTATTTAAACTTGTCACCTTCAATTGTTCATAGTGACAGATTTCCTAATGCTCACCAGGCACCCACACATTTTATGTTTGTTGGAGTGTGCATCTTGTAATGATCACAGCTGCACTGATTCGATGATTCCTATTTTTGGTAGTGATTCGGAAGGAGTTCACAGTATGGGGGAGAACGAGGGGAGTGAATCGGTGATGCTGATTTCATCCAAGCATTCTTTCAGGATTCATAAATATTCAGAAATAATCTCACAATTTTCCTGAAAGGGATTTAATTTTCATAATTCCCTTGTCTTTTATAATTTCCTTTTATTATTATACCATAATAATTATAGGAAACCATAAGATTTCCTTTTATTATAGAACATTGAGTTTAAAAAAAAAAGGAATAAAAAGAATACAAGAGCCTCTAAGCTCTAGATAAGCATCTGTTCAAGCTGTCCAACTTTGTCTAAGTAGTTCCATACCTATTTTTTGCAGAGACTTCAAAGACATTACCAGCCTTTGCCCCTGCCCCTTCAGTGAATACATAATCCTTCCTATGAAGTGAAAGTTTCACCCAGGAAACACGTGAGTTTCAAAACAGTGTGAGAATTAAGACACCAGTGACTTGTTCAAATTTTTAGTCCAGAGTTTTTCTATCTTTTTCCATTTGTTTTCCTGTAATACGGACCTCTTCAGAATTTTCACGTGCCTGTACAGATTTCTACAGCATTTGCTGTTTTGCAGACCACGCAGGTCTACAGAGCAAAGGCTTAAAATCACTGTTCTGGTCTAAATCAGGCACAGCAGAGATGTAAATATGTGTTTCCCCATTTACACAGCAGTGTCTTCCTCATCAAATGTTCATGGAGGAGGTGACTGTGCATGAGGACAAGATTGTGAACCAAATACTCAATGGGCAGGGAGGAAACTGTGGCTTATGCAGCAAACACGAGGGGAGAAAAATGTCCTTACAGCTTTATTTTCCTAAAAAAATGTCAAAGGTTGTAATTTCATGTGATTCATAATGTGATAATGTTTATATCTTTGTAACACATGGATAAAAACCATAATTTGATCTGGTGAGGGCTCAGAAACTCAGAGATCTCCAAGTACAAGAAATGCACGGAGCACATTGTGGCCACAATATAATTTAAAGTAGTCCTGGAGTTTCTTTGGACTCTCTCCCACGTCTTAATTATTTACCTGTTCTACTTACAGAATTTTTTGGGGGGTGGGAAAGGGAGAGAAATACAGATCTGGAACTGCATGCAAAAGTGAAGATGCTTTCCAAAAACAATGCAACTAAATAAAGACATTTAAACAAATTGAGACTTTTTCACTTAAGATCCTTATACCTATCGTTCTTTCAGCTGAAAACACCCATTATCGTCTATCTTTTTTCTTTACAGTACACGTAGACATGTGGGTCACATCTTGGAAAGGAGCTATGAGGGAAATTAACAGGAATCCTAAAGGAGACTGTATGACAGCTGTGACTGTACTATTTCGAGGGCTCTCTGTGAAGTCTTTGCTTTTCACCATCGCGCGTATAGGTCCTTCCAGAATTCAGGTGAAATATAAGATCTTACAGCTGTCTAAGATGCACTCACAACCATGGAAGGCATTTTTTGTCTAAGTGCCTAATATAAGAGTAAGTTTATTTCATACACCACTACACAGCTTATTTCGTACAAACACCACTAACACGTCTCCTATGTAATTGCACAACATACGATAGAAATAAATCAGATCAAGCACTCACATATCTCAAAAACTCAAACATGTTCGCAGCACCAGAATAGTAAGAATAAATCAAAAAAAGAATAATAAATAATGCTAGCAAATGTACCACAGAATGTCATATGATCATAATGCAATACCTGTATCATGCAAAAGGCAGTGTAAATATACATAATAAATTAACAATTGTCAAATTAAAACCAATAGATTGTGTTTTCTTACTTAAGAAAGTGTAAGTGAAAGGAGATAAATACATCTATGCTGTTTAAAAAAAGCAAGTTTGTTATTCCCAGAATACTCAATATCTTTTTTCCACCATATTCTTTTAGTGCATAAGTCATTAGGAGAGTTAAGTGTAAAACAGCCTTTAAGGGAGCAGGACTCAGCCAAGGAATTAACAAAAAAGAGGCAAGTAGCTAGCAAACAGGAGAGCAATAAAAAAGAAAGATTCATCAGGGATCTTACCTAATGAAAACAGAAAAGACCTTGGAGTACCTGGAGTAGCTGTTACTTGATACTTTCAAGGACAGGTTAGTAAGTGTCAGCATTTGTCAACAATGGCTGAGGTACAAATGATTCTACTTTCTACATGGAGTTTGCATATAGGTTGTCTTCCATAGCCCTTTCCAGATCTCTTTAGGAATCCATGAATTTGGATTGGAAAATGACATGAGTCCTCATGTCACAGCAAATGCTGAAAAATATTCCAACAATTTTGTTCTTTTTGCATCTGTTACTACATTGAACAAGGTATTGGAGCACTTGAGAGCCTGATTTCTCACCTGCATCCAAGCAGGTCTCAAGAGAAAAGAAGAATGTCAGAAAACCAATTGTGGTTCTCTAATCCCAGACCACCACCAATGAACCAGACAGGACTGGACTGAGCTTCTACATTAAAGTTATTTGTTGACCTTGGGAGAGTATACAAGGGTAGAGTGACAGGTCACAAAGTCCCTGCTCTGTAGTGGACCTTGGACAAGATGGTGCCCCTGCACTCTGTCCCTGGTAGAAGAGGGCAAGAAGCAGGAGAAGAAATGAGCTAGCCTCTATTTGGAACTTTTCTTGAATTAAAATAAATCTTCTATTTCCTCATGTTTATTTTAATTTATATTTACTTTTCAGAAGTACTCCCCCATTTCCAACCCCATTTTCCCCAGGCATTTGAATATTTATGAAGCCATATAAATAAGGATATATGGAGACTGAGCATCCTTTTATACAAAAGCAGTAGTAGGATTGACAGAATACTCGTACCTTTCAGTGACTGATGTTGAGAATTGCAAATATAATTTTCCCAGAGGGGCCACGTGACTCCTGAAAAACATGCTAATTTAATACTTCACATTTGAGGAAAAAATACTAAATAAACAAAGAAAACCAAGATGCAGGGAGGAAAGCACTCCGTACTTTGTGAGGCTGCAGTTAGTACTTGTCCTTTCCCAAGCACTTTTCCTGCTGGCGTTTGAGAAGCAGAGACTGCACTGCCTAACGAGTCGCAGTGTACACAGTTACAACAATCACCATCACTGTCAAGCTTTTTAAGATGACAGCTTCACAGACCCTTTCATGTCATCCTTGTTAGTAATAATCCAGCAGTACAGCACGGCATGGCACAGCTGTGTGTGTGGCAACAAAACTGGGATTTTATTTCTTTTTTCCTTTGTGTTGCACCTTTAAATACCTACAATTTCCCTGCAACTGTCTTCCAGTTCTCTACAGTGCTGTCTAATCACCACGTAAAGAATTCAGCTGCCATTTCTCTCTCAGAGTTGCTGCTGCCAGAAATTAAAGGACACAAGTCGTGGTCACTCTTGAGCGGCTAATTCAGTGTTTGTACAGTGCTAACGACAGGGTAAGTTCCTCTGTAATTCAGACTCGGGAATTTTTGCACTGTGCTATGAAAACTCTGTTCTCTTCCAGGGAGCGCCACCACTTAGGCTTTTACTAATAACAGTGCTGAAAATTTGGCACAAGGCTCGTTCATGCAGATGCACCCACAGAGACCTTGCTTTTGTGCTTCCTTATTGCCATTTTCCTTAATTCAAAAATAAGTCATTCTAGATTGAACGTAAATATTTTATTCTTTGACTATGGAAACAATGAGATGACAATCCAAGACTAATCACATTTTCAGTCACAATAACTGAATAGGTTTACTCAGCATGAACACATTTTAAAAGATAGTTTCGTAACTGCATTTTACTAGAGGGCAGTAAAACCTCCTGCTTCACTGAGCAGATCCTGTGTCCAAATCTTCATTTACATCCCTGTGTGGGCTGTAACACTGCAAACTTGGATTTGAGTGCACTTTCCTCCCACCTTTGTCTTCTCCCAGCCATTAAAGTTTATCTGACAAATAACACTAGATCTGCATTAAGCTGGAAGCAGTGTTGTTACTTCTGGGCACCTTCTGTTTTCCTGCAGTCTTTGTTATTCTACGTACGCGAATGCATTCATTTTTTCTCTTAATTTTGGTGGGTTGTTTGGGGATTTGTTTTTTGTTCTGAGGATCTTTGTGCTGAAACACTATTTTATGAAATTCACTTCTTTTCTGGAATCAGAGATATCTGTGAGCCTGCTTTAAAATATCATATATTAAGGACAGGCATCAGTTCTCTTTTTCTGCACCATATGAAGAAAAAAGGGAGTCTCTTTGTAAAAAGGCACCTTACTGCCATTTGCATTTCTCTTTTAAAATGTTGGTCAGTTTTATTCAAACAGATTTTCTGATTAAGTGTCTTGTAATATGCTTCCCACATGAAGGAGACATCCCCAGTTATGAATAACAGTCTTCTATTGTTAAGACATTTTTCCCATTATGCAATATCCAGTGTTGCATTTCCAATGCAAGTAGATTCATTAGCAGAGAAGAAACACTTTTATTAGCAAGAAAGATATATTTCGGAAGCATTTGGTAACTTAGCAACAGCTTCAGGTATTAAAACTTCTTTTACTAACATTCAAAAAATAAAGATATTGCTTACTACGGTACATTAGATCAGCATGCTTTGTGCAAAGGATTTTAACAGTCAAGAGATGTGACTGTGTTTAAGATTCCTTTTTCCAGTCACTAGTTCATTGTCAGCAGCAGCTACAGAGCAGCTTTATGTGCATTCAGAGACAGCCAGGAAATTAGTTCTGCATGACTGACTCAGCACTGTAGCACTGAGAACAAGTCTCACCCATTTCCTTAAACAATTGTTTATTTCTTGGTGTGATAACAATGTTAAATATCAAAATTCTAGAGGACAAACCTCAGAGACTTCATCTGCATTCAAGGTAAAAAAGTATTAGCACTAGCAAAGCGAAGTCCTAGCTTATTTCTGGCATTACAAGGGCCAGGTTTTTTCAGAAATTATTACTGAAAGTTCCGAAGAACTCCAGATAGCTTGTTTAGTGTTTCCTTTGATGCGACACAGAACTGAGAAGCAAAATGTCAGCAAACTGAAATCAAGTGAAATTAATAGAGCATTTTTAACGTGAGAAATCTGAAACGAAATAAAATCCTTGATTCAAAAAGAAGGTTTATTAGGCCTTTTATGACAGGAAAAGAAGACAGATCTTTTTAAGGCCTGTATGCCTTGAGATTTAAGATGATTCATGGCAAAAGCAAAGACTTAGTGTTCAGAAGACAGATATTTAACAGATTCTTTTTGAGTTACCTTTTCCTCAGGCTCCTTGATGTTCCCCAAACCCTGGCACTGTCAGGGCTCATTCATTCCTTAAAAACCCGTCCCAAAGAAACCTTTCATTTTCCACTCTCAGGATAGCGGTTACACTCTTCATTCAACAAGGTGCAAAGTTGCAACTCTAATTTTTGGGAAGGCTTAAAAAAAAAAAATAGGGTGCACGCAAAGCTTGTGAAATTCCAGAGCTAAGCAGCAACGGAGCGGTTTCTCAGAAACACCGCTTTGGATTTAGGCAATACCTTCTTTCTAAGGCCTGCCGAAAGGGCTTGAACTCTTTTACTGGATCCTAATAATTTCTGCTTCCTTTCCAGCTACAAAGTTAAACTCAAAATACTGTCTGTCAGTGTTTTCTATTCCTGCTCTCTTGAAATAGAGAGTTCTTCAACCAGGGGTTTGCTTTCTATTACACGTTTCCATAATGTGTCAGTGGATAGTGTTAAAGGACCACTAAAAGCAATGTGGTTTCTACTAAAGCTCACTGTTACCAACGGTTGGGCTCCAGACACACACAGAATATTTTTTCAGTTTGTTTCATAGGTAAAGCAAAAAGTCTGCTCTTATTTATGGGTTTATTTGTTGGGTATATTTGTTTCCTGTAGCAACGTGCAGTGTTTATTATTAGAGAATGAAAGAATATTGCTTGCTCTTGTGATAATTCTGCATTTTCTTTGATGTCTGATAAGAGATTTTTTTTCCTTATTAACCTCTGGGACAGCAAGAAAATTTCATGCTGTCAGTAAAACAGTTACAAGATTTGGCTCAGAGTTTCCTTTTTTCTACCCTCTTTCAAAAATAATAAAAACAAAATATAATAAACCTCTGATCCTTAAATATAGATTTCACGAAACATAGAGGACATTCCATACTGGCTATATGCAGGGAAGGCAGATAATGACACTTTAGTTTGGGCTTTTTTAATACATTTTACCAGTATGAATAGCTGAGTAACTTTAGTTTTCAATCTTGAATGGGTCTGTAAGGAATTCCCAGGGGATGGACTAAGAGTGATATGTGAAGGATAAAGAAACATTTTAGTGTACGAAAGATGTGCTATGTGGCAGGAGTGAAGCTATTGATTAGAAATTTATATCACTCTGTCCAGCCCAAAATGTCTTCTCTGAAATGTGTCTGTAACTTGCCTTCCTTCAGCAGGGAAGACATGTCATTGCAACCAATGTGACCACCATCACGGTTATTGCAGGTAAATGTACCTGTCCTGCAATATGTCAATGAAAAGCCAGACGGAGAAATAAAAGCTTGGTCGGATCATCATATTAAACACTAAAGCTAAAACCTGTACGCCATGCAAAGATCATGCTATATAATCCACCTGACATTGACACCTTCTGTAGAAACTTTAAAACACACAATCCTGGAAAAAAATACTGTTGATTGTAAACATAGAAATGGATACCCCTCAGAGCCCTCATTGCAATTTTGAAGTACAAGAATTTTGTTTATGGGTTTTATCACCAATTAGTAAGACACCACATTTAAATAAATTAAATTCTTAACTAAGTATCCGAATGTAGTAAGAAATGAATAAAATGTGTTAGCAATGTGCTCTGAAGGAACAAAGGTCAACAGCATCCTGGGCTGCATTAAAAAGAACATTGCCAACAGGTTGAGGGAGGTGATCCTTTACCTCTGTTCAGCATCTCACTCACATCTGGAGTACTGGGACCAGTTCCGGACTCCCCAGTACAACAGAGATATGGACATAATAGATCAAATCTAGTGAAGGGCCATGGAGATGACTAAGGACTGGAAAACCTGATGTATGAGAGGAGGCTAAAAGAGCTGGGACTGTTCAGCCTGGAGAACAGAAGGTTCCGGGGGGATCTCATCAATTTTTATAAATACCTGGTAACATGGGAGTGAAGTTGAGGGAACCAGACTCCTCTCTGTGGTACCCAGTGATAGGACAAGGGACACTGGGCACAAACTGAAATACAAGAAATTCAATTTTTTTTTTTTTGAGAATATGATTGAATTTCAGAATAGGTTTCCCAGAGATGTTGTGGAGTTCCCACGCTTAGAGATATTCAGAACACAACTGGATATCCTGCTGTAGCTGACCCTGGCTGTGAGCAGAACGGTTGGACTAGGTGATGTCCAGAGATGCTGCCCAGTCCATTGGAGACAGACTTTTTAATAGGGCCTGTAGTGATAGGATAAAGGGTAATAGTTTTAAACTAAAAGAGGGTAGATTCAGACTAGGTATAAGGAAGAATTTTTTTTACAATGAGGGCGGTGAAACACTGGAACAGGTTGCCCAGAAAGGTGGTAGATGTTCCATCCTTGGAAACATTCAAGGTCAGATTAGACAGGGCTCTGAGCAAGAGAGTTAGACTAGATGACCTTTAAATCAGTCTGTGATTCTGTGAAAATGGAACCTCAGCTCAGGGTTGCACCTAGAATTCACCAATCAGTCTAAAAGTAAATAACCAATATAAAAAAAATGCAAATCATATAACACATGGCTGATTTCTATAAAGTACTAATTGTACTAACCTAAGGAGCCATACTCTGATACAGGAATTCGACCCTGCAGATCTGCAATTCATTGTCTGACTGATATTTAAACCTTTGTCTTCCTGCTTTAATTTAGATACAGAATGATTATACTTATTAGTTTACCTAGTTCTGAGCTGGTGTTGCACATGCCCTTACAATCCAGGGTGATCTGAGGTTGCATTTGCATATGCCATTACATAAAAATGCAGTTATTCATAGTTTTAAAAGCATTATTAATAACGAGCACTTGTTTTTCAGTGTGCTGGGTGGTCAAGTTACTTCTTCCTATTCAGATCTAGGAAATTCTCTAAAGATATATATAATCAAATCACAGAGAGAGGCAGGCATCCCCTTAGGATGCTTGGCCTAGACAGGGTGAGCAAGAGGAGCCTTTCAGAGAGCAAGATGGACAATGTAGCAAAATTCCACATCTATATGTGCATCTGGTTGTGCAGTAAGAGGTTATATAGGGCCATGACCCTGGTTCAATCTGTAGGTATAGAAGCCCAGCCATTCAACATGGTAGTATGACAATTTATGGGTAGATGCGAGTTGCCCGAAGAATAACACTCAGGCCCCTTATTTCTAGGGGGTACAGGGGTGTAACTTATAAAATGGTCCAAACCCCAGGCTTACCAGCTATTACAAGAGCAACTTTTGTGGAAAGAGTTAATCAAGCAACAACAGCAGACCAAATGGGAGTAATGGGCTTTGTGGTAACTCAGAGTGTGGTCCAGAATGAATTCAACCCCAGGAAAAAACAAGCAGCTTGACTACACTACAAATAATGGTAGACAATGATCCTGAAATGTTTTTGAAGCATAAAAATGCTTAGGTTGCAAGGGCTTACTCTAAGTCATTTAGTCTATCTGCTTCTTAAAGCAGGATCAACAACAAAGGTCAGGTTGTTCAGGACCACGTTCAGTCAAGTTTTGAATATCTTCAAGGATGGAGTTCTCACAGCCTCTCTGGGCAGCCTGCTCTAGTGCTTAATCACCCTCACTGTGATTTTTTATTTTTGGGGGTTTTTTTTCTTTATGTATCCACCTGGAAGGTCTCTTGCTCCATTTTGTGTCTATTGCCTCTTGTTCTTTAACTGTGCATGGCGCACAGAGGTCTGGTTCTGTCTTTTCTATAAACCCCTTTAACTTTCAGTACACTGCAGCAAGATTGCCTTGACCTTCCCTTCATCAACCTGAATAACTCCTATTCAGTTACCTTCACCTCCTGCATCATGTACTCCAGCCCCTAATCATCTTGGCAGTCAAGATGCCTGGACTTTCTGAAGCTTGTCTATCTCTCTTTTGTACAGAAGGGGGCAGTACTGGCTATAGTATCATATATATATGGCCTCAAAGTATCAAAGACAATGGAAAGACTGACTTGCTGACTACACTGCTGTCACGGCCTGCACCCTACCCATCCCATCCTGGATAATCCATGTTTATGTCTCAAACAATGGGAAGAGCATTTTCTAAAGAGGTTCCACCAGGAGTGCTTGGGCAGAGCACTCAGACAGAATGTTTCTAAAGAAGAGGCACGTACAGCTCCGGCAGAGCATGTTGGAAGAAAAGTTCTTTTGTGAATGAACATTAGTGAGTCATTAATGTTTTGAGGGACACACCTGTTGAGGTAGGGCATGAGTGCTGAGGGCTGGAGTCATCCCCCCACTGGAGAACCAGCTGCCTCACCCCCTCCAAGGCAACCTGGATGCAGGGCTGTTGTGCCTCCCAAAGGTCAACCCCAAAGGTGACCTGGGTGCTGGGCAACCTGTGAGGGGTGGTCTGGGACTGGACCAGACTAAACTGTATAAAAGGTGGAGCCTGAACTGTACTCCCCGTTGACCCATCACCACCCCACGCAAGGAGTTTCTGCCTGAAATGAAAACTTCTGCCTGAAGACATGTTCTAGAACAAGGGATTGGTGATGTTCTCTGTGTCTCTGTGTTTGTGTGTCTCTATATCTGTCTTTCTGCCCCCCTTTCTTACTTTTCAACTCTTTCCTACTCTGTTTTCTGTCTAATTTTTGCCTCCAAATAATGATCGAGCATTATTTGGTCCTAGCTTAATTGATAAGAGATGTCTGGTGATAACTGATAAGTGTGATTTAGTGCTTGACTCTGAGAAGTTGATTCATGATGTTTTTGCAGCTGCTGAGGTAAATAAAATTGTGTTTTATTGTTCCTTAAGTCATTGTCTGACTCCACCTAGCCGGTGCTCCTTTTCAGGGAAATCACAAAAAACCTTTCTCAACTGTCCACTGTAGTGGGGCGAGACAACTGCTACTAAGATAGTATGCGGTTGGCTTTCACTGTTTCAAGGATGTTTTGTCCTCCAGGGCTGCACAATCCTTTTCTGCAGTGCATCTTCCTAGCTGGCAGGCTGTAATGCTCCATGAGTTTACTCCATCTCAGATAGCCGGACTTTTCATTTGTCTTTGATTAATTCTTGAGTTTCTGTCGGGCTGCATCTCCAGCTTGGCAAGGTCTCTGGACATCTACCCTGCCATCCAGTGTATCAAGCAGTCCTCCCAGGCTGAGGTCTCACATTGACTTAATAAAGAATTATGCTGTCCCCTAACCAAGCCATTGATTAAAATGTTAAATAACATCAACTTCAATATCGCGCAAGGAACATCACTATCAACATGTTGCCAGTTAAATTTTGGACCATTAAGTCTAATGGTCCAGACAATTTTTTTCCCACTTTTGGTTTACCCATCCAGTCCATATCTCCCCTACATGGATCCAGTGATGTTCTGGGAAACACTGTCAAAAGCCTAAACACTGCTAAAGCAAATGCCATTGACAGCTCTCCTCAGTGCAGGCCATCTTCTCAGAGAAGCCATAACCATTGGTATGGTACAGTTTGCCCTTATTAGACCTATGCTAGTTGATCCAAATCACCTTCTTGGCCTTTATGTGTCTCAAATTAACTTCTAGGAGGATTTGTTCCATAACCTGTCAGGGGACTGAGGTAAGGCTGACTGCTCTGTTGTTCCCTAGGTCCTCCTTTTAGTTCTTTGAACATGTCTCTCTCTAGTCAGTAGGAAAAGTCTACTAGTCACCATGACCTCTCAAAGACCACAGAGGAGTTACATTGGCCATCTCCCTCGGCACCCTCAGATGCATCCCATCTGGTTGCATGGACTTGTGCATATCCAACTGGATTAAATAGTACCTAACTCAAATAATTCTCTACTATGGATAGTACCTCTCTCCCTCAAGCTCAACTACTAGTTACAGAGATCTAGGAGGCTTGAGACCAGTACTTACCAGAAAAGATGAGGCAAAGAAGGTGGCAAATGCTTCAGACTTTTCTGTCATTCGTCAGTCACAGACCACCTCACCCAGCGGGCCAAATGTTTTCTTTGGCCCTCCTTTTGTTTCTGGTATATCTTTAGCGGCTCTTCTTATTCTCCTTCCTATCTTATTTTCCTTCCTATCTCTCTCCATTTTTGACTCATGCAAATTTTCATCTTTTAATTCCATTTCAGCATGTCGGGGAATGATTTTATATTCCTCCCTTCTATCCCATCTATACTTCCATTTTTCATACCTACTTCCACTTCCTGGGTGCACAGGTAAGTATAGCCTGTGGATGATGATCACCTTCTTTCAGACTAGCCCTAGGATAACAAGATCTCAGATTATGGATCTTCTTTACAGTAGTCATGAGAAGTATGATGTCTTATCCATCTCGCACGTATTTGTGATTCTTGCTTCGTTTTTTAATGGTAACTCTCTGAAGAACTTCTACACAAATAGAACAGAACATCTAATTCTCTCTCAAACCACGTTATAGTCTAGGCTGAAGGATGAAACTTTACCTGCAGTCGCTGTAAAATTAAAAGAACAATCAGATCTTTCTCCTGGCAATTCTGACATATCCTTTTTAACTCCGTAACAGATGTGCTTTAAAGATATCATGAGAGAAAAGAAAAAAAGTTTCCCAGGTGAAGTTTCATTTTACTTCATCTTCACTGAGAAACACCTGGAATGCAGATTTATGTACACTTTTCTAGCTTCCTATACACTCTCATGACAGTTAACAACCTAGTCAGTACAATTTTTAACTTAATCTATACCTTACACATGTCTAGCCAAGTTCCCATTTTCTCAGCATTTCCTAAAATATTTTTCTCTCTTACTTGTAAATAAATCTTTATTTAGTCACAGAAAGATCCTTTCTTAAAACCAATCCTGTCTAGTTCCATTATAATAAAAATTATTTAGGTTAAAGAAATCAGGACATTCCAAAACAAGTCGATTTGAGCTTATACATTGTATGGGGTTTGGATGGCAAAGCTTGGGCAGCAGGGGCACTACAGGGGTGTCTTCTGTGAGAAGCTGGTAGGAGCTTCCCCTGTGACAGAGCCAATGCCAGCAGGCACCAAGATGGACCCACCACTGGCCAGGGCTGAGCCCTTCAGCGAGAGTGGTAGCGCCTCTGGGATTACGTACTTAAGAAGGGGGAGAAAAAGCCCTGTGCAACAGCAACTGCAGCCAGAGAGAGGAGTGAGAATACGTGAAACAACCCTGCAGACACCAAGGTCAGTGCAGAAGGAGGGGAAGAGGTGCTCCATGTGCCAGAGCAGAGGTTCCCCTGCAGCCCCTGGTGCAGCCCATGGTGAGGCAGCTGTGCCCCTGCAGCCATGGAGGTAACAGGGGAGCAGAGACACACCTGCAGCCTGGGGAGGACCCTATGCCGGAGCAGGTGGATGTGCCTGAAAGAGGCTGTGACCCCGTTGGAAGCCTGTGCTGGAGCAGGCACCTGGCAGGACCTGTGGACCCGTGAAGAGAGGAGCCCAGGCTGGAGCAGGTTTGCCGACAGGACTTGAGACCCCGTGGAAGGGACCCATGCTGGAGCAGTTCATGAAGAACTGCAGCCCATGGGAAGGACTCATATTGGAGAAGTTAGTCAGAACAGTTTCCTGTAGGAGGAACACACACTGGAGCAAGGGAAGAATGTGAGGAGTCATCCCCCCTGAGGGGGAAGAAGAGGCAGAGACAAAGTGTGATGAACCTACCACAACCCCCATTCCCTGTCCCCCTGCACTGCTCAGTGGAGGAGGTGGAGAATTCAGGAGTAAAGTTAAGCCCAGAAGGAAGGGAGGCATGAGGAGAAGGTGCTTCTAATATTTGGGTTTGTTTATCATTATCCTACTCTGATTTGATTGGTGATATATTAAACTGTTAAACTAAAAGATTTGAGTCTGTTTTGCCTGTGACAGCAATTGGTGAGTGATCTCCCTGTCCTTATCTCAGCCCATGAGTCTTTCATTTTCTCTGCCCTGTCCAGATGAGGAGGGGGAGTGATAAAGTGGCTTTGGTGGGCACCTGGCATTCAGCCAGCGTCAACCCACCACATATAGACAAGACTTAAATAACTTGTTTTCTTCACATTATTATTATTCTTCTCTCCTTGATATTGTTGTCAGAGAGCAATGATTCAAATGGTATGGAACAGGATCAGGAGATGCATATTGAAATAGAGATGCTGGCCCAGACATAAGGCAAAGAAACTTCCTGATTCATGATGTTTCCTACTTACGGATTTCTGAACAAACATAACCATTTGACTGCATGAAACAACATTTTTCTGTTTCTTTTCCAGCTCCTTTGAGACAATTTACAGCTGCAGGACGTACTGAAGGGAAAATTCAGTGGATTGTCCAAATGCATAATTGAAACTGCATGACATAGGCTTTTGTACAGGGTCACAATAGTGGTGAGATATTTTATCACTTGGATCTTAAGTGCTTCACTGGCTTAGATTTTATAGAATGCAAATGTAGAAAAAAAATGTTAAAAACAGAGAGTTACAATTACTGTGACAGGAAGTTCAATGTTTTGAGAGTGATCCAGAGGTGGAAAATTAGATGTACATATAAGCAAAACCAAGAACATTCAGAATTAAATATCAGAAAGCTGATCTGGAAGCAATGTAGAGGTCAAGATCACGAAAGTCCTAATGGAATTAATCTCATACCCAGAAAGACGTTGTCCTGAAAGATCAAATAGGAACGTTAGATGCAATCAAACAATTAAAATGAATGAGGTACATTCTTCTGAAAGTGGAAGAAGAGACTAATTAGAATTGAGTGCAATGATGTTTGAGTTCCATTCAGACTGGTTGTTCCCCATCATAAAACAAGCAAGACTGAAATGAACAAATCAAGTTGTTTTACAGTAGGAAGCATTGTGAAGTTGTGCAGGTGAGAAAAAGCTGTAAAGTCGCCCTTAAATTTAAAAATAATAATTAAAAAATATCAGCATAAAATCAAAATTCAAAGTAGGAAATTAAGTATTATAATCTTTTAAAAATACACAAAGAGAGGAGAGAAGCTCTAAATTAAAAAGTTTTAAACAAATCAAGTATTCTGAATACCTCTCCAACAAAATCAGATCTATGTTTTAAGAAAGCTCAATAGTCACATTCAAAATAGCCCTGAAGACTATCCCAAAGTACACACAAAGACAAGGAATGGCATTTATTTCTAATGATTCTATAAAATTGCTTGAAAAGGATAATTTAGCTATGCGATAATCTCAATTTAAACACTATGAAGACTAAAGTGTGTTTGTTCAGAAGGAATTTGAACGGAGCTAACAGATAACTAGATATATGATTGTGGTAAGCCAAAGGAAAAGGAGGTAGAGACAGAACTATTGAGTGTGAGACCCTTCTTTGTTATTCAAAAGGGAATCAGTGATTTACTAAATAAGATTTAGAGGTCAGATGTCTGAGGGATCAGACAGAAGCAGGGAATAGTTCAGCAAAAGGAAAGTTGAGTTAAAGAGGAGAATGATCATTAATTGGGAGACTCAGAAATCAAATCAACAAACTAAGGTGAAATACTAAGAGTGAGAGGAGAAAAATATGGACTCTGGGATACTGATGAATTCTTACTCTATCAGCTTACTGCCAGCTGAGTATTTTAACCATACATATCCAACACAGTTTTCAGTTATTTTCCTCACACACCAAAATTGCCTTTTTACGATAACACTGGTGTATTTTACAGGAGTACT
The DNA here is from genome assembly GCA_011057875.1 of Pterocles orientalis. Lineage (NCBI taxonomy): Eukaryota > Metazoa > Chordata > Aves > Pterocliformes > Pteroclidae > Pterocles > Pterocles orientalis. The sequence goes on along the minus strand of WKFP01015235.1, from coordinate 2,269,252 downwards.
GAGTATAAACTTAAATCAAATATTTTCCCTTGAAAAAATAATTAAACATCTTATTCATTTTAGAGCATATCATGGTGCATTTTAATTTGGAAAGAAAAAAAGATAACACCAAATTACACTAATAACCAAAGTAATACTAATAATCTTGAAATGAAAAAGATAAAAGTTCATTGATTGTGAGCAATTAGTCTATGACAGCAGGTAGCATGATATTACATTTCACTGAAGAATTTCTACTTTGTGCATTCAAGGGATTTAGGTTTTTATGTTTAAATGAATTTAAAAAAAAATCCAGAAGCATCATACCATGTGCATACATAATGTCACAGAGAACATTGTCCTTTCCCCAGTTAGCCTCCACCTTCTCTGCAACCCTGACTGCATACGTCACTCAGCTTGCACAGTTCCTAAGGAAGCATCCAACTTGTTTTTCCTGAAACAGTTAGTGCTTGCTCACACCTAGGTAGTATTCCTGGGCCTGAACTCCCAGATGTGTGCACCTGGAGCTGCCAAGATCATGCATGAATAGCTCCGATGGGTGGTGGGTTAACCTGGGATGGCTGCAGACCCCTGTCAGCCTCAGCCTCTCCATCACTCACCCCCCTCCTCAGCAGGATGGGGGGAGAAAATAAGGGCTGAGATAAGGACAGGGAGATCACTTACCAATTACCATGACAGGGAAAACAGACTCCACTTGGGGAAAAATAAACTAATTTCTTGCCAATTAAAACAGAGTAGATTACTGAGAAACAAAGACAAAATCTAAACCACCTTCCCCTCACCCCATCTCCTCCTTCTCTGATCTTAGTGTTCACAGGGCTGTTTCTCTCTTTTTTTTTTTCTTTTTCAACTGTCTCTTCTCTGTTGTGCACATCCTCCTTTCCAGTTATTTCTGCACTGCACTATATAGACGCATCAGCACAGCCTGGGAAGCTGTTATGAATTTTTTTTTATTCGCACCAATCCAGTCACTTTGTGAGATGTTTTGAAATATATTTGTCTTTCCTAAGGTTTTCTACAGCAATATTTTTAGCCTGTCCACCTGAGACCCTGCCAGCTCAGCACACTTCTTTCTCTGAATCCAGCCTGTCTCAAGCTGCAGGACTCGCACAACTGATGTGCTCTTCTTATTTGCGGTTCAGTAGCTATTTTAGCAGGATGCAGAAAAATGCTGAAGCAGATGTGGAATATGTCAGCAGTGTTTTCTACTTCCAGATCTTTAAGAATTCATTCATGCTGATGATAAGAACATGTCACGACCTCCCATATGCAAACTGGAATGCTTGAAGCATGAGCCCTGCACAGACGGATGAGATTGCATTGTCATGGCCACTGCATGCCGTCACTCATGCTAGAGGGGCATTTATTTGATACCCACCTCTACCAGCTTCCTCAAGATATTTTAATGCCGTAAGATTTCAAATGCTTCTCTCTAAACCATGCTGCTTGCAGAACTTGCAAAGGTGAGCAAAATCCTGCTGTACCCTTCTGCGTGGCAAGATAACATCTCCTAATAGTTGCTTTGCTCATCTCAGCAACCAAAATGATGGCTGCATTTTCATTACCAGTGAACAGAAAAGTCTTCTTTAAACCAAAATCATGCTTCCTTCTGTAAGGAAGCAATTGTAATCTTCTGTCAATATCTCCTGCAGTTGAGTCCAGAGTTGAAGCACATACACACTGGACACAAGGGTTTTACATGGAGGCAGTTAAGAGAAAGCAAAGAATAAAACACAGGTTAGAGCTGAGGATATGCTTCTATGGGAGCATGACAACACTACAGCAATAGTGAGGAGAATGACAGATGTACTGCAGTGGCTGGGAAAGAAAATTAGCTTCCTCAGGATCTAATCTGAGTATACTTGTTTGTTTTACCAGCGCTATGTTATAAATATATTCTGAAGAGTGCCAATCACTTGTAAAGCAATCTCAGAATGACATGCATTCAATTACAGAACAGTGTCCTGGTGTGAAATCTGGAAGACTTTTAGTTAAGCCATTTAAAACTGGACTATGTAAATACCTAGACAGCACTTTGTAGAGAATCATACTCTGAGAAGAGCATTACCTTAATGACCCAATAGATGTTTTGATTTTCTAATTTGTATGACAGTCATAGTATACATAACTAGAGGGCTGTAACAAATACATGCATTTTACTTACTATATTTAGTAACAGCCTCTCAGGAGCCTGGAAATACTCATTTTCTTATTCTTCTGTGCTTCTGAAATGTCTTTCACAATATTTCAAGGACTGTATTTCATAGAATCACAGAATCATTAAGGTTGGAAAAGACCTCAAGGATCATCAAGTCCAACTGTCAACCCAACACCACCCAACCCACTAACCCATGTCCCGAAGCACCACATCTACACATTCCTTGAACCCCTCCAGGGATGGTGACTCAAGAAACAAATGAATCAAACAAATGAAACATTTACAAATGAATTATTTAGATCTAATTTACCTTATTCCAGTGAGAAGTGAATTCCTATTTTACTAATAGCAGCATTCAAATGTTTATACAACTGCTACTCTTTAACCAGTGATCATGATCCCTAAATTCTCAAAGACTGAGAAACACAGACCCAAGGCTCGGGCAACACAGATAACCAGGCTGAGGCTACAGTTACAAGCAATCTGCTTCCTCCTCTTACACAGCAACACTGCTGGCAGTTTCATCAGACTTGTATATTTTTCTGGTGGTACAATAGCCGCTTCTGGAGGACAGTTCACTGCTTTTACAATTAGCAAGTAGTGCTGCAGAGTACGAGTAGCTTGGTAGAGCTGAACAGTTGGTGCTGAGGACCCTGATGTTGATGCTGTACGTGTTTCACAGGCTGTTATGCTAAAACTAGCGTAATGAACCACATGCTTTTAAGCAGCCAGGATGCCTGAGGCCGGGAGCACACAGTCAGCTTCATTTCATCCAGGAGTTTCACTGGTGTGCAGGCTGACTGCTCCGTGATGCCAACGAGCGTCTCCGTGACACCCACAAATGCAGTAAGGGAGCTAACTGCGGATTTGCCTCAAACGGGCTTCTCTGGTCTTAACTGAGATCCTAATGTGAAAACACCTTCTCAGAGCTTCCTCACACAGAGTTTTGGGCTTCTTTTTGCTTCTGTGTGACAATATCTTATGGTCACCAGTAAAGTCTGTATTTAGTTTCTAGGAAACATAACAACAGTTAGGGAGTAATAAGATTCTTCATATAAAAGAACATAAAATTAGTACATTAGAAGAGGAGTTTATTCATGAAAAAGCAATAAAAATACAGTATCAGATGAGGTCTGGCCCATGTGTATCCAGGCTTAGCACAAAAAAATTCTTCATTCTAACCCCAAAATAATCCTCATGCTCACCAGCACTGCAAATGTTACTGAAACTCAGAGACTGCAATAGTGTCAGCGACTGCTTGAGGGGAAGCATTAACAATTGGATTCTGCCTCTAATACTCCTTCAAAGGCCTGTTGTGCAGGGAATTTCTGTGAAGCTGTGAATCTGATCTGGAATGGGCAAGGAGATGAGCCGTATAACCTTAAAAACACTTAAACTATTAGACTGAACAGCTCTAGGTTGGCAAGTGTTTCCATACGGTGGAAATGAAGGGTAAGATTTGCCCCTGAAGTTACAAAAAAATGGAAAGTTACTTCAGTATGTCAAAGGCTAGATAATGAAAGCAAGGAAGAGAACAAAAGAGAGGAGGTGGGTTGATTTTTTTCTATCTATATTCGATGTAAACAGAAAAAAAAAGGATTTTTCACACATAAAACATACAAATGCTATCAAAACTAAGAATTCCCACAGGCATTATCCCCTCAATGTTTGCATATTTTTCAGGTTTATAGTGAAAGCAATAGGACTTCCTTGCCCAAATTGGTAAATCCAAAGAAATACATGGATAGTAAAAGATCTTAACATTTGACATATTAAGACACCTTTGACCTATAAGATTATGCTCTATTACATCCTGTTATACGTGTGTATATACATACCTATATAAATACACAACCATGTAGTACAGAACCGTAAAATATTTTGTTCTTTCTTTACAGCTTAGTGACTACAAGATGTGCCCATTCAGAAACATTTAAGAGTTCAAAAGTTTCAGACCCAGTTCAGTTTCCTCCAGACTTCATTTCTCATGTGGAATTCCAGGTCAGTTCTCAGTCAACACAAGAATGACCTGTGGGAACAACTTCTCTTTTTGTCTTTGGCAAGACCCTGGTGGACATGTAATAAACACTTAACCCCTACCAGTGGCAGTGTGAGAATGTGCCCTGCTTGAGAGACAGATACCGCATAATTCTGCTCTTCCGTTAATCGCAGTCCCTGTGTTTTCCATGTCACACAATAAAGGTTTTTTCTAAAAATGAAAACCTCTAGCTCTTGTTCAGTGGAGAATTTTTAGTTTGCACTATTAGTTGTCAATTTAAAATAGAATTTTAAGATGCCATGTATGCCATTTACTCAGTAAAAGAGGAGGAGCTGCAATATGTGCATAAATTCCTCAATGTTTGTTGTTGTTTATCTGGCTTATCCATCTAGCATAAGGGAGATGGATAATTGTGAAAAGGAGTGAGTTAGCAGTGGGCTGAGAGGCTGTAAATATTTTGCCTACATATATTCTATCTATGAAAAGATTGCCAAAAAGGAAATATAATATACAAGCATCTCTCTTTTTACGTATAGTTGCACAGTGGTTTTAAAATGTTAACTATAATTCCTTTCCATTCTTCATAGAATAATGTAGAGCAATAAAAATACAGTTCCATGAAATATTTTAATTTATGCACATTTTGGAAACCAATTTGGTAAATGAGAATGTGCAAGACATCTTTTTCAACATATTTCCCAACAACTCCAGGGCAAGTCTGATGCTATGCATCATCACCATTATCACTTAACACTTACTCTCTCCAACTTTCTCCATATTTTATGGTTTTGTGTATGTACATAATCTAAGTATGTCTTACGTTTGTTTCTTTTTCACTGTTGTTATTAGTCATTGCAATGAACTTATTCACGACAATAACTCCATAGCAATTACAGCCCTGTTGTAATTATTCCAATTGCATCTGAGTGGAAAGAATTAGAATTCAGAATAATGATGTTAAGAAGCTTCAACAGCTTATTTTAAAAAGATGGAAAGAGAACATGGATAATATATAGAGACATCTTTTAGCACAGAAGTCAATGAGAATTTTGCCTTTGAGGGTTTGGCATTCAAGGTACCAATTCCAGGAAAAATATTTAAGATAAATCATCTTAAAAGAGGAAGAAATATTTTTGAAAAGCATGTTTAAGGAGTTGGAGACCCTAAGGTAGAAAAAAAAATAGAATTGTGCTCTTTATCCGTAACAAGATTGTGAGAAGATGTAAAGACAATTTGGATCACCTCTTGAAAAGTTTTCACCTACAAATCACACAGAATATCAAAGGTGCTCAAAGCACTTTTTGAAAGAGGCATAGTACTTTGCTCAGCCTTTTTTTTGCAAAAATTCAGATGAAGACTTAAGTTCATTTAATCATGACCAAAGGTAAAGAGAAACAGAAAACGGAAAATGCAGGAAAAACACTAGTAAGCACTGTCCTTTTGTCTTCTGATTTTATGCATGCTGTCATTTTAGATTCGGCTTGCAGATAGGAAAACAGTGACATTTTTTATTGGAATAATTAAGTAATAAGTATTAATCTTTCAGTGCTTAGAGCCTTGAAAATGGACATTTACACTTCAAGTTTCAGTTCATTTTTAAAAAATAATGGGGAACACCCCCAAAATCTGGATAGAATTGTACTCTCTTTTAAAGGCAATAAATTTGACCTAAAACATTTTCATTAAATTAAATTTACACAAAAATTTGTACTTGTAGGAATTCACTATTAGTCCTTTCTGACCATTCTCTACTATGAAATTACCCTGTCACCTTTTGCCTGTCTCAGACTAGCACATAGTAACCCAACAAAAACTCCAGTAGATTTTTCAGTAACAGAAGTTTCAGTCAGTTGACTATTAAATAAAAATATGAAAAATGTGCTGCTTTGACACAAAGTTATGAAAATTACCACAGTTAACACTGTCTCATTTCCAACTCCCATTAATGTTGTTTAGGTAGTTTTTAATACTTCTGCAGCACCAAAAATACGCTAAGTGTTTCTCAGTCAACTAGCAATTACTAATTCATCTCTCCATGATGGATCACTATATGCATTCAGTTAAACTAGCAGAATTACGGAAAATTATATCATAAAATAATACATATGAGCACCTATGTATGTATATATCTGCTGGTTCTATAAAATACTTCTAAAATGTTTTTGTATGTCATTTTGTCTACCTTTTACAATTACAAGGATTTAAAAAAAAAAAAAAGAAAACCTCAAAGGTTTGGTTCTAAAAATAGATGTTTAGCGTTATGTTTTTTATTTAATCAAACCAAACTTCTAATTATAACTATAATTATGCACATTAACGGTAAAAGAGGACAACACTGACATAATGCCCTTACAAAATGGGTTAAACTGCCGCTTGAGGATGCTTAAGTTCATGTAAATTCTTAAAAGCTACCAAGCCACCTGAAAAAAGTGCATTTTTACAATTGTCTTTGCAGCTTGTTGAAAACAGTATTAAATTATGAAATTGTATTCTTCATATTTGCTGTCTTTCACTTTAATTGTGGTTTTACAGATGTGGAGAATGGAAACACTGTGACCATACTCAGATCTTAAGCTCATCAAAGACAATTGGGTCTTGAATGAAAAAACCCAAAATTACACACCACTGTGTAGACTACTATTATCTAGGCTTTTTGTTTGTTTTAATTCGCCAAAGAACAGGTGATTTTTAAATTATTACTACTAATGACATATTATTCTGCAGATCATCATTAATAGTATTTGGTCAAAGGTTTATGTTGCAAGAGACTATATTACAGGTGGATCTGACTAATTTGACTCATTTTAGAAATTATTTTTAAGTTACAGCTCTTTTTAGAACACATCATATATTTTTCATCTAATTAGTAAAATCTCCTGGATGCTAAGATACATGGATATCTCTAACACAGGGTTACCAAGTGCAAGGTCTTTTTCAAAAATCTGATTTCTATGACATGTAAAAACATAAAACCACCAGTGGGGCAGAGAAAAGGGTCCTTTTTGTGCCCATTTATCCTGGACTGCCAATCACCAAAATCCTTTTCAGGGAACCAATGATCTTGCACATCCTGTTTCTTTTAAAAAAACAGCTAACATCCTGGATATCTGTCTATTAATAGCTTTCCTGCTTTGTGCAATAATGCACTACAACAGCTTAAATTGACACCTCCTTCTGCTGGGCCTCTAATAAAAGGATAAAGACTTCTGCCCTTAGTGTTAAGGAGTGGCTGACTCTATTGGCCCCAGTAAAGCTCTAAAACCTGAGCTGAGACATACAGTGCAACTTCAAAGTTGCTTCCAGAATGTCCTCCCAGGTTGCAGAGACTAGCAATAGAAATGAGACTGGAGAATCAATGGGAGTGTCTGGATGTGGAAGGAGAAGAGGGATGTGAGAAAAACAGTGTTCATGGCACCTAGACAAGCAGGTCTAAAAGATCCCAGCACTGGTACACACAGTGTCGTCAGGACAAGAAAATTAAGGACAGTCCAGGCCCTGAACAGGATGAGCACCCTAAGACACAGAGTCAAATGAAAGTGAATCAATCCAAGTGACTCACAGAGGCTGGACAGGATTGAGGGAAAAAAAAAAAAAAAACAAAAACCACAACTAATTCAGTTCAGCTCCTAAGGAACATAAAAAGGACATCCAAAACTATCATGGCTGCCAACCTAGGAAGAAGCCAAGAAACATGACAATGACTCAACAGACAGTGCTCCTTGTCTTCCATGTCATCACAAGGTGTCCTGGCCAGCCCACTGAGGTACATGCCCTTAATCCTTGAATACTGGACAGAATACTTGGACAAACACATGCTCTGCTCGTTGTGAGAATGTGTGTGTGACAGGGAATAAAGAATTTTTTGTTTTAAAATAAAACCATGTTCCCCTCCTACAAGGTGCCATGATAAATTTGTTACACTGTTTTTACCAGAATTCAACATTATTTCCTACCAGGTCTCAGTATGCCAAGAGCTAAGAACTTGTAATCACCTGGCATTAATAGCAACGCAGTGATGTTTAATTAAACTGCTACTTTCCTGCTGGCCATACCACAAGATCCCATAAATACGTGCATGTATTAGTTTGACCTTCACTGGATCCCAGGTGCCCACCAAGCCACTCTATCACTTCCCCTCCTCAGCTGGGCAGGGGAGAAAAATACTACAAGAGGCTCGTGAGTAAAGGTAAGGACAGGGAGAGATCACTCAATCACCGTCACAGGCAAAACAGAATCAACTCATTAATTTGTTACCAATCAAACCAGAGTAGGGTAATGAGAAATAAAATAAAATCTTAAAACACCTTCCACCCACCTCTCCTTTCTTCCTGGGCTCAACTTCACTCCTGATTTCTCTGCCTCCACCACCTGAGACGTACAGGGAGATGGAGAATGGGGGTTGCAGTCAGCTCATCACATGTTGTCTCTGCCGCTCCTTCCTTCTCACACTCTTCACTGGCTCCAGCATGGGGTCCCTCCCACGGGAGACAGTTCTCCATGAACTTCTCCAGCATGAGTCCTTCCCACGGGCTGCAGTTCTTCACTAACTGCTCCAGCGTGGGTCCCTTCCATGGGCTGCAGTCCTTCAGGCACAGACTGCTACAGCGTGGGTCCCCCACGGGGTCACAAGTCCTGCCAGCAGACCTGCTCCAGCCTGGGCTCCTCTCTCCACGGGGCCACAGGTCCTGCCAGGAGCCTGCTCCAGCACAGGCTTCCCACAGGGTCACAGCATCCTTTGGGCACATCCACCTGCTCCGGCATGGGGTCCTCCCCAGGCTGCAGGTGTGTCTCTGCTCCCCCGTTACCTCCATGGCTGCAGGGGCACAGCTGCCTCACCATGGGCTGCACCAGGGGCTGCAGGAGAACCTCTGCTCCGGCGCCTGGAGCACCTCCTTCCCTCCTTCTGCACTGACCTTGGTGTTTGCAGAGTTGTTTCACGTATTCTCACTTCTCTCTCTGGCTGCAGTTGCTGTTGCACAGGGCTTTTTCTCCCCCTTCTTAAGTATGTAATCCCAGAGGCGCTACCACTCTCGCTGAAGGGCTCAGCCCTGGCCAGTGGTGGGTCCATCTTGGTGCCTGCTGGCATTGGCTCTGTCACAGGGGAAGCTTCTACCAGCTTCTCACAAAAGCCACCCCTGTATTTGATTTTATTTCCTTGTAAGTCTATATAAAATGTCCAGTACTTAAGAACAAAAAGGGCACAAATCTATTAGCATTTTCTTTCAGGGAACAAATGCTTCACTCCTATTGTAATGTTGGTTTGACTTAGAACTTGGTTTTGCATGCTATTTACTTGTTTATTTATTTAAAGCAAGAAAAGCAATAAACACCTGCATTTAGATGCCTTTTTGACCAGGAAAAAGTGAATTTATGGTTTTCAGAAAACATCTTCAAGTGAAAACCAAAATGGTAACATCTAAACAGGATTCTACTCTTACATTTTACATGAACACAAATACAGAATGGAGAACGGTTTACATTTGGACTGTAACTCCACCTGATATCTCCAGACAGCTATGTATAGCCTGTGTACACATATAAAGAGGCAGCAGCAACAATTTTGATTCAGATGTAGGGGTCTTAAACACCGATCTGTCTAATAGAATTGATGTACTTCTGAGGAGCAGCATAAAGCAGCACTTCAAAAAATAAAGGTCTAGCTGCAAAGCTATGATATGAACAAAAAGACAAATACATGCAAATTAATACTTTTCAAGTGCAAAAAAGGGGGCAAAAATATCATACTCTTATCGACTTGTGAGAGAAAAAATAAAAAGCTTCTACAAACTTACCATTGCCAGTAACCAGGGAAATGATGCAAAGTTCATTTATATTCACTTAGATTAAGGAAATAAAGTCCACAAATGTTGAGAACCATGAATGTAGTTGAACATTGCATATTCTCAAACTTTCCTGAAATTAGAAAAATTAAGCAAATAATAAAGGTCAAAGGCAGAGATACTACAGTCAACTAAACTCACTTTGCACCATGAAAACCAGAATTTCCTCAGTTGACACAAAGCCAACAGAAATAATGAATACACTACCTGCATTTCCAATACTTCACTGATTTCAGGTCACAGAGTATGCTTGTACCAGAAGTACAAGGTGTTTTTCATCTCATCCTGCAACTACAACTTGATTTGGAGTCAAGCAACTGGTGCCTCTTTAATGGACCTCTGTCGTGACCCAGCTCATAGAACCACCCTGGGTGGGACGAGTGGGGTTCGCGGAGGTTCTATTTATATATTCCCTTGGGGCAAATTAAGGTGAGACGGAACCAAAGAATTGAGTACTGGCTTGTAATTTTAATGCATATAATTGTTTAGGGAAAAGGGAAAATGTGGGGTATACAATTGTGTAGGGAAAAGGGAAAATGTGGGGTATACAACAGAGTCAAGGGAAAAGGAAAATCACTTGGTAAAGACAATCCATGAATATTTTACCATCCACTAATAATACAAAATCTCATAGTAACGGGGTAAGAGTAGCATGATTACCAATATCACTAGGGTTAGTAATAAGCACCACCAAAATAAGCCATCTACATGAAAACCTACTAAAACAAGCCCCTAAAAGGAGCTGGCATTAAACTTAACAGAATTACAAAAGAAAACAAATTACTTGATAAAGACACTTCATGACAACACTACCAACCTCCAACAACATCAAATCTTACAGCAACGTGATAACGACAGCATAATCTCCAACAATACTAACAAACCTGCAACTGCTCACAACACTTGCAATCACTTTTCAATATTAAAATAAACAACCTACAGAAAACCTGCTAAACAAGCCCCAAAAGGAGCTTATAAGATGTTGCCATATGTGCCAGAGAGAGAGATCAAGAGATGCTTGAAGAGAAAAAGAAAGGAAAAAGAGAAAAGAGAGAGAAAATTTTTCACCTCTCTTTGGATCCTTGGAGAAAAGCGTCGACATCTTGGGGGTGGGGGGGGGGCGTCAGTCTGTCAGCATCTCAGGAGTCCTCAGGTGCTGGGCGCAAGCACCTTCTCTTTGCTTCTTCACCTCTTATAGACAGGCAATGCCTTGCTCAGCACGGATTTGCTGCTTTGTTGTAAGAGCAAGACTGAGTCCATTGTTACACTCAGCAGGGGGTCGATGTCCATCCCTGATGGCCTTACTCAGCAGGGGTTTGCCAGTCCATGGAGTAAGGCCTTGGCGCATTCCTCGCCACCTTCTTATCTACAACTGGACATCAGGACGCTTCAAGGCTTCGCCTTATCAGAGCCTGGTCGATTGAGTCCATTGTTAGTAAGGCCTTTGGTGCATTCCTGGCCATCTTCTTATCTACAACTGGAATGTTTTGAGACACCACGAGTCATTGGAGACCGTCAATTTGCAGTCTCTGCAAAACGGCACGAATAGCTCTCCACAACCTCTTTAATGCGTTTCCACTGCAAGGAAGTCATTTTTCCTTCAAATAACAGAATGTACAGAGATACGGGCAACTTCACAGCAGCATTTTTCTCGCAGCCGTACGTATGCACACACATAGGTACCACTTTCATCTGAACAAAGCCCATTTTCCCTCCTTTCTCATAAAATTACATCCATCCATAATCACAGAGCTAGTGAAGTTCAAATATAAAAGAGCTATTACATAATTTAAACGAGTCTTTTGCCAGTGCTGGGTTGTACCTTATTATTTCCTTTTTTGTTTCAATGTTTCGATTTTTTTTTGTTTTAAAGTTGCAAGTCTAGTTGATACTACCATGAGAAAACTATTTCTTTTCTCTCAGTCTAAATTTTCATTTTCTTAATTTCACACACATATTCATTTATATTTTCTGTTGTTATTCTTTTGAGTCACTTTTTTCTATGAATTTACAACTTGCAGACAGACAAGCTATCTTTCTTCACATCTGCCTTTAAAAAAATGCTGGACCAAATTAATTAATTTTGTAACAAACTTTTATTCAGTAAAGCTGTTAAACAGCAAAGGACTTTAGACAATACATAGGACTAGTTCTTCACAGTCAAGGCCTGACTGTTAAAGACTTAATTTTCACTTTTCTTTGGTCACAAATCATAAATTATTGTACTTCTCCACTGAGAAGTGGTCTGTAACAAATGGAAGATTTACTAATGCATTATGAATTATATATGCCACGATTTTGCCATGCATCCAGAACCCTCTTTTTCAAAACAAAAAAAAAAAAAAAGGAAAAAAGGATGATTCGATTTGATTTGAACAAAACATAGCTTGTATATGAACTGTTGATCCATCACATTCTGTCATGCTCTGGAGAGCAAGGGAGTCTCTTTATCTCCATATCATCTGCATTTGTGATGGCAAATCTCTTAAAAGGAATAAACTTTGAAAACAGGTAAGGGAATTTCACATAAAATCTTGTCCTAGTGATATCATCTGAATCAGGCAGATCTGGAACCAATTTATTGAGTGTAAATGACTGCCAACTTTGCTTTGAATAACAAAATGCTCCAGAGATTTCTGAGATATGTAGCCATAGGGAGCTGTCTGGCTACATGAGGATTTTTATATGTTTTTTTTAACACATCTTTCAACTTAATCAGATACACAAATGCACAACCTAGCACTCAGGGAAATTATGTGGATTTGTCACACTGCCTGAAGGACTTTGGGATCTGTGAAGCAATGAATGGATTACACTGAGCTATGAGTGTAATTTGTTCATCTGTAACAGATAAAATACAGATATTTGCCATATTAATGTTTAAGAATCACAGAATAATAAATAATTCTAATGGAATTGAGTTTGTTATTCATTAAAAATTAATAATACTCTCTTCATTTTCCAAAACAGAGTAAGATAGTATAAATTTTATGTTTATGAAAAGGACTGTAACAAGCAGATAAACTGGTAAACTGTACTGATGAATTATTACACATCTCCCAATTGTAACAACTGAAAACCTAGGATGAAATGTAAAGGCAAATGCCTAATGTGTTAAAATGCCTGGTAACAATGCACTCACAGACCCCTTTTGTCCCTGAAGTCCACACGTCATTATCATACGAATTGTAGTCATATGCTAATCTATGGCACCAGGTATTTAAAAAAGAGGCTATAAAGTCTGTTCTGTCTCACACAGAATAAGACATTTACTTGACTTTTTAAAAGCATATAGAAATCTTTAATAGAGATCTATTCAATTCAGCAGGACATATATTTTTAAAAAATCACCCAGCAATTTTTCCTTCAAATATACTTTAATTTTGAGGATTTGTATGAAAGGGAAGGGAAGAGAAGGGAAGGGAAGCAAAGGGAAGAAGTAGCAGCCCTCTAGCTATGATCACATTCTTGAGGAGCAAAGGATCAACTTTTTTCTCTTGCTTGTCTTTTTCTCTTGACCCTGTTTTGAGAGTTGGAGTAACAGAATCCCTTCTGCATGAGGATTCAGAGGAAACTCTACTTTATGATAATATTTTGAAAATTTGATGGACAAACTCATAAAACTGCAAGTTACCAACATGGTTTGTGTTTGGTTTGGTTTTTTTCTATGGGTTATTTTTCCCTGTGCTGGTTGATGACTTCTTCAAATAATTTTCTTCAAATGTTATTACGAGTTACCCACTGAATATTTTTGATTGGATTTTTTTTAAAACTGGTTGTCCACATATATTTATTTACACTCTTGGTACTTGTAACTTAAGTGACCCACTACAAGCACTTTGGTATTTTCCAAATTAAAAATACCAGTATCAAAATACCAGCATAACTTCATAACATGAGGCTGTTTATATTCAGCTAGTGGAGTTACACCTTTCTTTACCTGTTTGCAGTTTACAGTACATCATTTTTGTCATTACTGGCTAAAAGATAGACCTCATTTCACTTCTACTTTTGTAAATCAAGATGATCATAACTGAAACTGGCAGAGCTAGAACAGTGTAAATAAAAATAATTGACATCAGAATCGGACCCAGCAGTAAAGCTGACAGGGAACTTTTGGAGTATTTTTCCATCATATACAATATCAGCCAAATCAAAGCAAAAAGGTTCACAGAAACATCACATTTCCTCATAAGATATATGAAAAGGGGAAGTATCAATTTTTGTGATCATATTGCAATAATTTTTGAATTTTAATTTTCAGAAACACTTTTGTTTCCATTTGTTTCAATACTATTTGCAAAATATTGAAATTGGAATGAAGACCTGTAATTTTTTTCCAAAATCAAAAGTTTCAGGTGAAAAAAGACAAAACTGGAAAAAAAAAATCCACAAGGAAATTCAAAATAATTTGACTTTGCTTTGTTCTAGAAAAGCAGAAATTTACATTTTGCTGAACTCCCAACTAAAGTAAAATGACATACCACTAAACTGTTTACACCATTTTCTCCTCTGGAATAAAAAAAAATTGTTTTTCCCAGAAGTATTTATCAGTAGTTCAATTTTAACTGTTAACTAATATTCCTGAGATACACTGAAAGCTGCTGTCCTTGACATTGTTTGTTTTCTGTTGACCAGGGAAGAAAAAAACCTCTCTACAGTGAATTATGGGACATCTTTGGGTTACTACATTGGTTCAGGTAGTATTGAAATCCTCTTCACACCACCCTTGAGGACTTTTGTCTCACAATACACTTTTGTGTCACAGCCACTACGTATATTTTTGACCAAGGCCATCAAAGTGTATGTATGAATCTCCAGCATATTTTCTTAAAGACATAAACTGCCACGCCTTCACACAAAACGACTGATGCTAGTTTTAAAACAAAAGATCAAATGTAATAGTTAGAAAACAAATACTATTTTCCTAATCTAGAAAAGATTCCGGATCATATTACCATAGTGTCTGCACATGCTCAGGTGTGTGTATGATGCATATACTCATTATTCTAAACTGAAAAATTAAGCATTACTGATCTACAAAAAAGACTCTTTGCTGTACGAAAGCATTACAGCCTAGGATTTGCCAGTCTTCAGGCTGCAACCTTGGAAGAAGATGTTCTGCAATAAGGGTCTCTCAAGGGTGGTAAGATTTTCAGGTGTTTGGATTACTACCAGGTTCAATAATGGGAAAGTCATACCAGCTGAAGTTGTATTTACATTCTTAATGTGTTGTGCTTGCTGCAGATTGGAGCATCAGGACCAGGCTATAGCTGTGTGGCAGGTGCACCCACCCTGACAAAGACTGGGATTTCAGTGTCAGATCAATGAAACCTGAAATACAGACACGCGTTATTTATGGTGCGTGTATTAATGTTACAAGTGTTTTATTGTAGTCTTTTGTCTGGAACAATATTAGTTTAGGATTCTTCATCCTCCTGTCATCCTACAGAAGTGAGAAACATTGCCTCTGGAAGTTCCTGCAGAGCTTAGAACTTGACAGGACCCTGACGCTCTGCCTCTTTCAGGAGCAAGTGTGTCATTTCTGTAAGAGCAAGAAATTTGTGGCCTCCAGCTACCAATGACTTCAGCACTTATAGACCCCATGCCTCCCCCTCAAACAGGATTTTACCTATGTGAAAGCAGGTGTCTTGGCTCCCAGCTACTTCTGACTGCACTGGTAGCCAGTTCCTGCTGAGTTTGGAGCCATACCTGCCTTTTTAGTTTTAACTTCAAGCCCTGAAGATAATGTGCAATTTGATCAAACCAAGCCAAAACTGCTATAAAAATACCCTAAACAAATTATGGATCAGAGTACTTTTTTTTTTTTTTTTTTTTTTTTTTTTTGGTACAGAGAAGGCAACTACACCATAGCAGTATTCCTTCTTCGATTTGTGAGACTGAATTACAGAGGATGGACTATGCAGTCTTAGTCAATGTATTGCTCATCTTAACTGTGTAAACAATGTCAGCTAGGTGGTAAGTAGGGGGCCTCTCTCCTCCTGCTCTTAAACCTTTGTGTCATCACAATGACAATGCAGCCATCAGGACACCCGAAGAATAGCGCTCACCTCCTCAAAAGCAGTTAGGTAACCACAGCACTGTCTCCACTCTATCACAGTTAAAAGAAGAACAAGGGAAACAATTTCATTTTCACCTGTGAGCTGTAAATATTTGTTAGCCATGTGTTTTAGCTGTATATTTAATTTAGAGCTGTATAATTTCACCCGTGAGCTGGGCTGTGGGGAAAAGACAGTGTTTAACACAGTCTCAGCTAACTAGAGATCCAGCAAACTATTTGTATGTCGATCTCAACACTTGCAACACTTTGGGGATAGGCTACAGATTTTTTTTTTTGGCAGTGAGTAGCAACTAACCATTGATCCAACAGAGAGAAAGCTGCTATTTGGGGAAATGCTAAACCATTTGCTGACAGAATTCTGAATTTATTTGGAAAACAACTGAGGTGATGCCTTATTTTTTCAAGTTCTCATATCCAGATGACATATTCTATGTACAAGAGTTGCTTTTTAAAGACTGAATCACATCCTTAAAAAATCTGACAAATGTGCTTGTACTTGTGTTCATAAACACACACGCACACATGTGGGCTAAAGTCAATGGGTTATACTGAGACATTACATATGGACAGATACCAAAACAGAGTGGAGAAGGAGAACTGACAAACGTCAGGCATGGCTTATCTCACCTCATTTCAGCCATCTAAAACATCAGCATCTGATCCAAGCTAGTGACTGGGCTGCCACTATGGCCAACAGACCAAGAAGGGAGCCCAGGGAAGGGACACATCCTGTGCGAGGACTGGTATTGAAGGAAGATAGGGTGAAATAAAAAACATGGGTAACTAAGTGACACCAGGCACCCAATTTTTCCTGGTGTCAGCTAGGGTGATCCCCACCTTCTTTGTTCACCTAATTGCTGCCACTGTTTATTATCTCAGTGCCATTGTCATGTTTTCTGAACACATCAAATATTTACTCATTTATTAAAAGTTGCCTTGGAACTATTAACAGCTATTTATCAGAGTTTTACACATACGGCATCGCACCAATACCTACTTATGCAGGACATTCCCAAATGATGAAGCACTGAACAATGTTTGTGCTGCAACAGTGGGTTAGGCTGGCATGCAGGAGGAAAAAAAAATTAAGTTTACCTACCATTGCCCCAGCAGGCCCCTGCCTCACCGCACACACCTTCAGCATCTCTACCAGAACGCACTCTTCTCAGAATGGACGAAGGCCTCCATCTTTCAGCTCCTGGAGCGCTCTCCCTTTATCTTCCTGTCAGCTTGTCTCCCTAAGCAGTTTATAACAACTGACCTTCACTTTCCTAGAAATCAAAACAAATAAAGATATTTACTAACTGTTTTATCACTTTGAAGTCTATCTCTGTCAAACCAAAGTTTGCACCTTGTCAAAACCAGAATAGCTGACGCTAAGAAATTGCAATACTGTCCTTCACTTGTGTCTTGGGAATGCTGACAGGGATGGATTGTGCACTTTGTTTAGCTGTTTATTTATTTTTGCTTATTTTGCACATAGCTTCTTATTAAGTTAATCAGTATAATACTACAGGGACTATTCATAACTCACCATAGAGAAAAAGCAAAGGGATTTCAGTGACCAAGGCAACTTGATCAAATAATGTGAAAGTCATATGAAATGCCACTAAAAAATGCAACGTCCGATAAATTTTCATCAGTATTTTAGATTAATATATTAATACACAGTAATTTCATCTGTCATAACTTTCAGTGTGCTTCTAAGTTATTCATAAAAAGTGAGCTCATAAAAATCCCTCAAAAATCCAATTTTGCAAATCTTTCATTATTATAGATATTTATTAATAAGGTAACCTGATAGACAAAATGCTGAGTGACTTCTACTGGTTCTTATCCCCTCAAATACTACTGATCCCCTCAAATACTGCTGTAGTGTGTGTCCTACAAAAATCACTTCTACATCTCACCAAGGGTCATAACAGAGATTCAAAATCATAGCAAACTTATTTACAAAATTAATCTTAATCAGCTGTTTAAACTGACTTGTTAATTTAGGTTTTTATGTTAATTTAATTGCATATGAATATTGTCATGTAATATTTTCGTGGGCTTGTTTAATAACCATGTACCAGATGGTGTCCCCTTAAAACTACCCATTTTAAACCACACTTAATCTTTTCAAAGGTAAATTCAGTTATATCAATTTTTACCTTGAAAAATGGCTGGTAAAATATATTAAAGTAGTAAAGATAGACATGCACGAGACCTGTGTAAAAAGGCTGAGTATTTATGTACTTAAATTAAGACTTATTCATTATATGGAAGCCAGAAAAGGTTTTGATGTCTTATTTGTTTTAACTGTAAGCTGTAAGTTTCCCATATTCACGGATTTTCATAGTGCATGTTATTTTTCATCTCACTCTGTCTGTTTGCATCTATTTCAGGCCAAATTGCATTCACCTAGTACAGAAGACAAGGACTAGCTGTCCCCTTATCTTGTAACAGTTCTGTATGAAGGACATCCAATAACAAACAAAAATACCATCAAATGTCAAGAGTCTGAGCTCAGAAAGAAAAAAGAAAACAGCTCTGATAATGTTAATGTTATCCACAATAAGTTCACGTTCTGAAGGCACTTAAATCTCCGTTTAACTTTATGTACCAAATGAGTAATCCCTATGAATAAAATTATATTAGTGCGTAAATGTATAAAGAGGTCAAGGCACTCATTTCTTTTCTATTACAGAAGATTTTAGTTCTCCTAAATGTTTTCTGTGAACATATCCCAGCTTTTATGCATCCAGTGTCATGGTTGTGCACTAAGAGCAACACAGGTGGTAGCTGAAGGATAGAGGAAGGAAAAGGTTCTGTTCTGATTTCTATTATCGTTCCCTCCTTAGTTGACTTGGCAAAGTAATTTAACACCTCAGTGTCTATAGAATATAGTTAGTGTGACATCTTTTGAAACACTTAAAATCTATAGTTGAAAAAGATATGATTATTCAATTTTGTACCATAAATACATTACATGAGTGAAGGGTGAAATGAAAAAAGAGGAAAACTATTTAAAAATAAGCATTTACAATATAAAAAATGGAGGAAAAAAGTAAAATAATGCAAGTTTGCTTCATTCACAGAGTCTGGAGGTTCCCTCACTCACGAATTGAACGTTAGGGAATTGCTTCCACTCCCCATCCCTCATTCCTATGAAAGGGATGATCATAATACAAAAATACAACAGAGCATAAAGTGACAGTTGTGTTGGAAGTGGTAGAGATATGCCAAATACCAAAAAAATACGGAAAGCGAATTCTTAATTCAAACTGAATGGCAGTTCCTTCAGAGAGTGTGCATACATTCACTGCTCAAGCAACCTAGCCCATTGTGTATTATCCTTACCCCGGTATAATCCTTGATTAGAGGTTTTTTATACAGAACAGTACATCTCCAGGTTGTCTGTGACTATTTCTATAGCATGCTTTAAGACACTTCAAAAAATCCATCCCATTAGGCCCCTTCAAGCCTTCATGCTCACACCAGCATATCCCAGGCACATCCACAGAGCATAACAAATGAGGAGTCTTCAGATACCATACCTCTCCCACAAGCTCTCACAGTGTGCCTGCAAAAACCTGCTCTGGGATGTATCTGACTGACCTACCCTGCAACACTGCATGGCAGGCACTATTGAATTTTGTACCAGCATCTTTGAAGCAATTTGGCAACTGAAGAAGAAACCTGGGCTGGTGGCTTTTGCCTGTCCCTTCCCCCTGCGTTCCAAAGGCCTGTCAGTGGTGATGTCTGAAACTGAAGATATATCTACAAACTGCAGATTCGTCTCACCAGAACTTTTGAACAGAGCAGCTAAGCCTCCACTCTCCAAACTTACATGACTAGGACACACCAGCATGTCCTGCGGTTCCTTTAATTATCTCCTCTGAATCAAGACTAGGAAACTGCTCAATCTGCGAACACCCAGAGACACAGCACAGACCCTGCAGAGGAAATAATGACGAGGAAGAAAGTCCTCTTCGGGGGTAGTGTGAATGAAGTGTGTGTGTCCATGTGTTTCTAGATATGCAGAAGGAAGAAGATGGGAATTAACTCATGGTGTCAGTTTAGGACACAGTACTGTGTACCCTTTATTTCTCATGGGATTTGAAATATAGTACAGGACAAAGTACCTTTGCTGTTTTCACTTCTGGAGCTCACAGACAAAGAACAGGCCTGAACTGACAAAGAGTTACTTGGACCCGGTGTCCAGCTCCCCAGGGCTCCGTGGTTCTTCACAGCAGCTACTCAAGACATTGTGCAGAGGACTTTATTGACCCACCCAGCCTCACCTCTGAGGTGAGCACTGACTGCTGAGTCAGCAGGGAAGATGAAGACTGGAAGAAAGCCAACATCACCAAGGGACAGGTTTCTAGCAGTCCCTTGAGTTAATTTGCAGCAATAGTATACGCCCCTAAGCTTAGAGAAAATCAACCAAAGAATGTCATAACCCAATCTGCTCCTCCAGGAAATGCTGCAAATCAAGAGAAGATTTGTCCACTCAGGTTTTCACATGACAAATCACTGAGAAAACTGCACAGGGGATCTTACTTTCTTTAAGGAAAGACAAACAAACAAACAAACAAAATCCCTTCCCTTGTGCTTAAAGTTATTTTCCTGCATTCCTGGTTCTTACCTCACAGCATGTCCTGCAGTTTAGCTCCTTGCCCATCACAGGACTGCGCCTCTCGGGAGTTCACTTTAGCATTGGTCCAAGACAAATCTGCAAAAGTGTGTATTTCAGATGTGTACCTGAGGCAGAATGCAACCCACAGCCACCTCAGTTACCCACTGACTTGGTGAATACGGGTGGTTGCAGACTAGGTGTGATATTCTTGAGTCCAAAGACAATTCTCTACAATTCCCATTCCTCAGAGTTATCTTACTTGGAAGACACATACAGCTGAAGCAAAGCCAAGAATTCTTTTTTCCTCCCTGTTACAGAAACATAAACAATGGAAATACTCAGGGTGGAGAAGTCTGAAACAGGAACCTAGCTGTGGTCCTGGACGATGGCCTGGTTGACTTGTTAAGTGGGAAGGGAAAGAGGGGGATCCTACGGTACAGTGGCCAGTAGCCACAATCCTGCTGTTGCACGGTTTTCCACAAGGTCCTCTTTTCTGTGTAACCAGGCCCTACAGTCCTATCTTTGCCATGACATCTGTAAAGGCTAAAGAGAGGAACACTAATAACACAGTGTGATCAGGATAGGGTGAAATGCCTGGATACTAAGTAAGTGCCTAAAACTGCTAACCTCGTGCTTTCCAGATACTTTAATTGTATGGAAGTGTATTCAGTTCTCAATATTTGTGTCTTCATCGGTGCTCTATGAATTGTTACTGGAAAATATACCAGACCACTTTCCTTTACTTTTATTCCTGACTAAAGACACCTGTACCATTTTGCCTTGTACATCTTTCAGTACAGGAACTCCATAAATCCCATGGTTATCAATTTATTAGTCAAGCAGCAACTGTCAAATCAACCAGTGAAGTACACCACCTGCTAATATTGTGGCACGGGCTGAATGTGCAATGTTCTCTTCTCAACTGCAAAATACTTTTGGAAAAAAAAATTAAAGTAATATGAAACTCCAACTTAGGTAAAATATTTTTGAACTGCTCCTTTTCTGTTCCCATTTAAGGCAATCGTGTCCCTTTCCTTCTTCACTTATTCCTCCATCTGATTTGCCTGAAAATATATAGAAATCGTGTATGTTCTACAACTACCTCTTTATTCCAAACTCTCAGATTTTACATTTATGCTTACCTTACTACCAACCAGCTGGAATAAAAAGCAAGTGAGCAACTGTTTTAACTTATCAAACTATAAGTCAAGATAAAAATGGGAAAAATGCTTTTCTTTAATATGATAAAGCAAGTATACAAAAATATAGTCTAGCAGAAAAAACATACTTCATGAAAAGCTGAAGAGCACTGCAGCATGCTATGACATTCTTTACAAGTAACAAAATGCATGAGTGTCTTATCCCTCGTCTGCTTTATTAAATGGCTTAATAATAGAACTACTAGCAATAATATTGTAAACAAAGGTATGTAATTCATAACTGAGCTTTAAAATTCTTTTCATTTTGAGGCTATAAAAAAGGTTGTGATTTCTTATGTACTAAATTTCCCTCTACTCATTGCTCTTTGCAACAAGTAGAATTTTGAAGTTTTCCAATTAGCATCCTGTGTCCAAAAATGTAACAGGAAGAAAAATCCATATGAATAATTTAAATATATATGTTTTCATAAGAGACACGGCTTTTATATTAAAACCACGGAGGTAGTAGGACTTTAGTGCAAAAGTTCAACGTCACATTTAATGCCAGTTGGTGCCTCACAAGACACACCACCCACATCCTTATTTCTAAGTGACTAATAGCAGTTACTTTATGAAAGCTAATTGCTCAAAAGAGTTTTGCATAATAAAGATCAGACTGAAGAAAAATGTACACATTCAGAATCATGAAGTATAAAGAGTTAATTAATCAATAAAGTATTTGTATCAGTATCCATCCCTTGCATCATAAACCAAATCAGTCTGTTCTGCTCTCAACTGGACATTCCCAACTGTGGCCACATATGTGAGTGCAGAGTTTTATTGTATCTCATTAATATTTTTAAATTTTATTCTAGCATGATAAAAATCACTTCTACAGCATTTCTTAAATTTTAACAAGACATGTCCTAGGCCCCAAAAGGTTCATAGCTTAAAAGAAACTTGTCAAGACATGTTGGAAGATAGCAAGTCAGGGAAGGAGTGAAAGGCTGAAGAGCATTGTGTTAATGAAGACAAGTAGAGAGAAAAGAGTGAACCCAAATATTGTCAAGGTTTTTTCTGGAACAGCAGGAAAGAAAATACTACACTGACTCCTGCAAGTCTTTCTACAGCAAAAATTGGGAGGGTAGATATCAGAAAGCTTCATATGAGCTGGTATGTGGTTTCCTGACTTGAGGTATGCCACATGTCCGGAATTCAGGAGTATTCGTAAAAGCTTACCCTAAACGATAACAACTCATCTTCCCAAGCAGGTGATCAGCTGTCAGTCATCCATACTTATGATTTTTGATAATTTATGGGCAGGGCTACAGTGGCAGATTGTATCCAGGCACGGAGGATCCCAGAGCATAGGCTGGGCTTGCCTATACTGTGCCAAGCCTGTGGCTGACACAAGCTACTTGGTGGTTTTCAGCCATGTACCGCTGCCTTGCTGGAGGAACAGGGCTGCAAGTACTGCAGTAATGCAAAGATCCTACCAGAGCCTCGGCACCCCCATGGGCTTCTGCCAGGCACAAAGCTGGCATGCATCCCCCCGGCCGGACCTGTCTGGTCCCTGGGGGCAGGAGGAGCCAGAGCACACTCAGACAGCAGCTTGCAGGAGGGCACGGCACAGTGACCCCGCTGCTGCAGTGATGTCCTACCCCAACGTGGTGTGGGGCCACAGGAAACACAAAAGGTACAGAACAGAAGGAACAGATGGAAACAGGGAGGGAAACTATGCTGCTAAAAGGACAAGATACGGAGACAGATGTGAACATTTTTCTGATCGCTTACTAGAACTTGGGAGGATTTTTCCTCTCTCCCAGACTGACAAGACTGGATCCCGTATCAGGTCAGAGACCTGCCTGGAGAGGTTCAAAGGCACAGTTTAAGTATGTCTTGTTACAAATGGCAGGTCTCCAGCAGAGAAATTTTATAAAAGGTTTGACTTCCATTCAAATTAGAGACAGAAACTGACTTAGGGAAGGAGATACCCAAAGAAACTGAGGAGTGAAACAGAGAATTAACTCTACCAGCCCACTGTCTACTGTAGGAAACAGCAGAAATAAGGTTCATCTCACATAACTTCAGGCATTTACATCTGAAGAGGGAAAAGGACGACTATCAGCATATGAATGATCTAACTTCAGAGATCTACAGTAAGATTAAATGAATAATATAGAAGTACCTGTTTCTGTTTGTTGATCATACCGGGAGACTAAGCAGCCTAGACATAGATATCTACACTTAAGATTTCTTCCATCTGTCTACATTTTAGTAATCTGTCCAAAATTGGACAGACTAAATCCAACCCATACCCCATTGATGGATCAGTTCTCTGAGAAATGGTGGGAAGAAAGGGACTGAAAAACACCTCCATCTTGTAGAAACAGTCAAGGAAGGAACCTTGTTCTTCACTGTCTGATGTTTTCAGGTAACTCAAGAAAGTTGCTGTTTAAATGAACAATATGCTTCACTTCTTATCTCTTTTTCCACATAGCTAAAACAGTACTGTGGGGGAAGAATTCAAAAAGCAATTAATAGAGTGTAAAATTAGAATATGGAAAATATTCTGATAGTATAGATGTTTATGAGGAGGCAGTAACACAGGAGCAAGAGAAGCAAATCACATGAGAAGTGTCCTGGACTCAGATGAAAAAGAGTCAACGTTCTTCATAACAGCTAGCAAGAGGCTGTGTTTTGGGTTTGTGCTAAGAAAAAAGCTGCTAAAAGAGTGATGTTTATAGCTGCTGCCAGGACATTCAAGGTCACTTCAGCTTCTCTGCTGGGCCAGTGTCTCCAGGTGCAGGAGAAACTGTGAGGGAGCACAGCCCCAGTGACCAGCCCAGGATTGAGTCCCAAAGTGGCCAATGGTCTATTCCATAACATACACGTCATGCCCAGTATATAGGTGAGGGCGCTCTGGAAGCTCGTCCCTTTTTGTTCCAGATCCCTTTTGCTCCAGGTCATCTCACTCCAGGCTGGCACTCTTGGGGTGGTTCCCTCTTGCCAGGCAGTCTTCCTCCCTCAGTCAACTCTTGGTCTGGGATGCTCAGGCTGTTATCTCTGTTCCAGGAGTGCAGCTTTGGGACTCCCCCTGCTCCAGGATCGTCATCTGGGAACAGGCTGAGCCTTGGTCATTGGTTGGGGCAGCAGTATCACTGTGTATCACTCATTTGTATATTCGTACATAGTATTATTTTCAATATTATTGTAGTTTCATTATTAAATTGTTCTTACCTCAATCCATGAGTCTCTTTTCCCTTTACCCCTTTAATTCTCTCCCCCATTCCCAGGAGGGGGGCAGCGAGAGAGCGGTTGTGTGGGGTTGGCTCCTAGCCAAGGGTAAACCTATCACAAAAAAAATACTGAGCAATGGAAATACATTGTTGAGAGAAAAAAATGGGTGCAAGAACTATATAAGAAAAAAGATTAGGCAAGTCTCTGTAAATGGGATGAAAGGATTGTATTAAATATACTATGAGAGAAGAAGCCAGCAGAGGTATATAAAAGAAAGGAAGAGATGAGATTAGAACAGCTTCTTGTCAGTATATTTGAATATCATATTTTAGTAGTGTCGTCATGAAACATTTTTCAGTCTCCTTCTCTCACATTTAAAATGGGTATAAAATAGAAATATGATCATATCTAAGCATTTTACTGAAAACAGGCTACTGATTTTTTCAACCCCGTGTCACTTTTCAACATACAGCACGATGCAAGCGTTTGAAACTATTTACATTTGATGGCTTCCTTGTTGCATTGTGACCTACTTACTTTAAAAGCCTTGTATGGTATACAAAACATAAAGCACAGACAAAAATCTAACACTAACAAACAATAATAAAGTTTATGAAGAATAACATTTTAAGTTTTTTTAATGGATGCGTTAAATACATATATGGGCCTCCTACTTTTAATATGAGTGTAGAGCCTCTGATCTCATGTTCTCATGAGATGCAGCTATTCATAACCCAATTTCTTCCTGACACAAACAGTAAGGATTCAGTTAATGTTCTTCCTTGCCTACGTGTATTTATACATCATGTACAGGTACTGGATGCATTAATATATATATAAATGTTTACTTCAATAAGCACAAACACTCACGTATTCATGAGTGGCTAAAATATGAATTTGTAAGAGCTAAAAAGATTTCAGGCAGATCCAAACATCTTATACTCTCCTTGTAGACACACCTGTCTTTGGAAATCGCATGTGCGCGTGCAGGCAGTTAAATCAATAAATAAGGTGCAGTTGCCAGTGAAAGAAGCCAAGTTCTGGTACAGGAACAACTGGAATATCTGAGATTATGCTAAACTGATGGGAGATCAGCTAATAATTCTGCTATCTGTACACTGGAAATCCAAAATTTCATGAGGAATCGGATATGAAATGTCACCAAGTAAATTCTGAAGCTCAGTCACTCTATGTGAAAGCAACAGCCTCTAAAATAACCTAAATGTGAAGTTAGGCCAGTCTGAAGGAAGCTACACTGAGCCATCCGTTCAGGATCTGTTGCAAGCACACAAACAACTTCATCATTTGTGACTCTTAGGGCCAGATTCCATACTGATTAATTCACCATAGATCTGCTGCCTTCAGTGACACTACTAAAATTTACTGTGATAACAGGCAGCAATGTTCATAGAGAACAGGAGTTTTCACAATACCAATAAATCATTCATCAGTAATTTTCAGTTATATAACTTCAATAAAAGTCTGGAATTTCCTGATGAACAGCAGTGAAATAACAGATCCAAGTGTACATATAGGGAGGGAAGAAGAAGGAAGGAAGGAAGGAAGGAAGGAAGGAAGGAAGGAAGGAAGGAAGGAAGGAAAAGAGAGGGAGAAAGGAAGAAAGGAAGACATAGAGCGTAAAAAAGGAATCCAGTGCAACCAGACATTATTGGCAGGAGAAGACCAGGAACATTGCAAGAATATATCAAAGAGAAAACCCTATGGCTCTCAGTAGTAAATACAATACATTTAGTGTAGATGCTATATATGGTGTTGGAGTTAATTCCCTTTATTTATTGCCCTTTTTGATCAAGCAGCAGATAGCTATATAAGCTAGTGCATCTCTGTAATTTCATGCCTCTCACCCACCCAAACATAATTTTTCATCTTTAAATCAACCCAAAATAACAACAAAAAACCCACCCTGCTGATAGTAATTTCTTGCACCTGAAAATTTTTGGATAGTGTAGTCAGAATATTTCTCTCAGAATGATGACAGCCACCTGCAGCTCTTTACAACAATACCCCACATTTTCACAGAGTATTCTGCCCTTTGGTAATATAAATGTGTTCCTCTCCTCTCACTCTTCAGTTTGAGCACACAGTACATATCAAGAGCATGATTCTATTCTTGGATATGTCTTCTACTGGTACAAGGCCATTGATATGAGCTGAGTTACTGCCAGGATACACCTCTCTGACTCAGGTTTTAAATTTCTTAAGAATATTACGTAAACTCAGCTATTTCTCAAAAAATTCCACGCCAAGAGTATTTCAGAAGACTAATACAGTGACCTGAAACACATTTCAACACATGCATTTCTTGAACTCTGAATGATACATTCACATCTGTTTTCACCAAGCAGTTGAGTTTCACAGCATCTCATTGTAGAAATGTGGAGTATGAACCACTTACTGACAGTCACCTGAGACGTCCTATCCTTTTCAGTAAGCACTGTTTGACATTCATGCCTTCAGCTATTAGTGTGTGATGTTTCCTCTTTTTCAGAGGATGTCCACCATGCAGCCAAGGAAGCGATTCAGCCAAAAGAGTATATTTTTTGATTCTTCCAAGTATCTCCTTCTAAAATCATAAAGTATGTTACTCAGACCTACATGCATTTATTCCCAGTTCTAAACCATTCCTTTACCTGAAGATAACCCTTGCCACATTCAATCAAATTTCAGATACTAGTCAATTTTAGAAGAGAACACAGCTCCTTCTTTTTTTAAAACATTGGGGGAAATGCAGCTAATGATAAATATATGTTGTGTTCACATTTCATGATTACATTTACAAAACCAATGGAGTTCAGATTGAGAAAAAAGACCTTGAGAACTTCCTTCCTGGGTATCAACTTGAACTAAATCTTGACTATGTCATTAAATTTTTAAGTGTGTGCACTCACTTTAGGCAATTATAGATACTCAGCCAATGTTTTCAAACTGAAATGCTGATGTCTTGACATTCTGGACATTGACGGCCAGTGCTTGACTCCAAATTCCAACCAATTCCGCGATCTGCACATCTGAAAATCTACTTCTCAGCTTTTCATTATTAAAACATACAAAAAGAGTGGAGGTGAAAACGGTCATACTAGACTAAGATTTACCTAGTCCCACATTCTGCTTCAGAAGGGACTGTAAGTAAATGCTGAAGAAGGAGTAAGACGAGTGCAAGATTCTCCCCCAACATGTTCCCAACCTCCAGTTATTTTCTGCTCAGAGAACTTCCTGAAGTGGATATGATTTTGCACAGTTACTGACTTCCCCCTCACCACCACCATCACTGGATTTCTCTTTCATATTCTTGTCCAGTCTCCCCTTGCATCTATGAAAATTTTTAATTATCTATAACATTCTTTGGCACAGAGTTTCAAAGGTCAACTACCTGTTGCATGGAGAATCACCTCTTCTGTTTTGAGTATGACTCATTCCAGATTTATTTGATGCCTGCTGTTCCTTTTGCTAGAAAAGACAGCAAATAATCAATCCCTATCCAGTCTTTCCTTTGCTGCTCATAAGCCTGTAGTACCATAGTCTCGTAATCTGTCCTCCTTTTCCTCCCAGGCTGAAGTTTCCTGGCTGACTCTGCTAATCCTTGAATGGCCTTTCCATGGAAATAATGGGTATTTGAGAAAATATTGTTCTTAAACACACAACATATGATTTTTACAAAAACATATGCATTTGGATCAAAGAAGCATGCAGAGGAGGATATAGTGAGGCTTCAGTTGCCCTTCCTTAGCACGGAATTTGGAAGTCTGAGCTAGGATGAAGGTTTTCCTTACAATAAGGTTCTTGGGAGGAGTTACGTGTCTCAGAAAGTCAGCAGGCTTACAAGGGGCAACCTAAAGCCCCAGATAAGTGGGTACATTGCTACAAAGGATCTGCCTGAAACATCCTAAAAATTAATTTCAAAATACCACTTCCTGGTGCTCAGGATACACAGTTCAGAATCCTCTCCTCAAATCAGGTTCATGGAAACTTGAAGGAAACAGGCAGGCCATACTTCATCAACAGCAGTAACAGGAGCAACAGTGCCACCATATGCTTTATACTTCCACTCATTAGAACCAATGACATAAGGGAATAGAGAATCACCCGGATTCTGGTCCTAGTTTAGAAAATTATTTCCGTATTTTGTGCTGAACAGACATTGTGGACTCAGTTTCCCTGAATGAAGCCTAAGAGGAATAAATTGAGGATACCCTTGTTAGCCCTAAACAAATGCTGTATCCTTTTTGCTGGATTAACTAGATATGAGAAGAAAGAACTGCAAGTTTCAAGCTCTTGAAAAAGGGATTTGAACCCAAGTCTTCCAGTAAGATCTTATTTCAGCAAGATCCTGTAGTGGTACCTTGACCAACATCTCAAAACAGAGATCACAGCTAAAGTTGGTGGGGAACAAACAGCATATTTTGTGCATTTTAAATACTAAACTAACAGCAGATACCTAAGCTCTGGAGAGGATTATCAGTCTTTCATTTTCACTAATGCAGGGAAAAACTCAACACAAAACACCATCTTTTAACACTGCCCCCTGTGATTAGTGAACTCAACAACACACAAAGTACATAAAATCACTCTTCTCCAGACTACATAAGCAAAACGAAGGGCACTAAAGATGGATTCGGCATTAACTCCAAAGTTCTTTCTTTTTTTTTTTTTCAGTAGAGCAAGCCAAAACAACACAGGGGTTTTGTATTTATCACAGTTCAATCTGATTAATGACTAGGCAACATTCTAGAGAGATTAATAACATCAGAGATGAAAGGGCATTTTAAATATATTTGCTCTCCTCCCAGTATAAAGAGGATTTCAGTGCATTTAGATAATTAACATTAAAACAGTGGCCTTGTTTTTAATTTGATCTTTGCATGAATATTCTCCAATTTGGTAGAACTTCTGATATAGCCCATATGTAAGGACTGCAATGAGTTCTTCTTGGCTTTACAGTCATACAACAGTACAACCAGCTAGAGTCTCACCACCAGAGTACGTGCAACCATGAACTAGTGACAAGTTTGTTTTCAAAAGACAAACATTATATATGCAAGATAGGAAAAAAAATGTTCTGATCACATAACAAACAAGAGCCAAAGAACACCAAGTCATCTACAAATGTTACTGGTAATACAAATATTTCCGGGTAGCCATGAAAAATGCAACTGAAGAAACACAAATTCAGGAAAGATGCCATAGAATGACATCTGGCAAAAAATAAAGAACTGCAAATATTTATGCGAAATTACAACTTAAAAGCAAAATAAGTAAAATAGAAAGCTTTCCAACAGAAAAAGGCTTTGTGTCATTGTCACAATGGAAGTGTGGTAGCATAGGAACACTACTGGATAAATATTTTAATAAATAAATACATAATCCCTACAATGCTTTGCTGTAAACTAGCCCAGAATAACAGAATAAACCAGTCCTGCAAGTAATTTTCCTCTGTACTTAAAAGATTCAATAAATTCTGGTGTGAAAAACCCTCTAAGTGAAGAGGGCTGTACTTGAGAATGGAAGCCCAGGGCACAGGAAGGCATGTGCCAAAAAATTCAGGTCACAACCAGGATATTAAGTGTGCAGTGTCAAAAAGGAAAAAAGCAAGAAAATGTAATGAAACATTCATAGATCTTAAACAACCCAATTAGAAACAAATCAAATCTGTAAATGGCAAACCTTAAAAGTATGATTTCTCAGAAAAATAGGAAGTTACTTCTTGAAACAGCACATAATTGAGAGACTATTCTGAGAAATGACTGTCGCCTTGGAAGACACAAGATAGCCTTAAATCAACCAGCTGAGGTTGATAAGCTGTAGACCCATATTCAAGCACAGTTTAGACCTACCTTTAGTCCTCAACCACAATAAGCAGAAAGTCAAGGATTAAGTACATCCAAACTAATACGTAAAGTGATCCTAAAATAATGAGGTTAAATGCATCTAGCAAGAGATAAGAAATACAAAAAATGTTATGACACTAACCTTTGGACAGAGGTATTCAATAAAATGCATGTTAGTCAAAAGAAAACCCAAAAACCCAACCCTAGTACCAAAAATAAAGGCAGATGTGGCATTCTTGTTGCTCCCAAACCCAAGAATATTTCCACTGATAAACATACATATGGAGGGGGGAAGGAGATAGACAAGGAAGGTAAGCTGCAAAACAGTGGGGCAAAATGAAAGGATTTGAGATGCTACTTGAGCTAAGCAGGGAATTGTCAAAATCTGCAAAGGCAGCTTTCATGAAATGTGAAAAACTATTGGAAGCTATAACAGTAAAGATGTAAGAAGGAAAACTGGATAGCAGAGGTAACTGCTGAAAATCACACAGTTAAAACACAAAAAACAAATTAAAAGAAACCCCTTAAGCAATACTCTTGTAAGAGTCACTGTGTCTTCTGGGAACTTCAGAGAATAAAGACGGCAATTAAGGAAGAGAAGGACGTTGCTAGGAAGATAGAAGATTTATTTGCATCAGTCTTCACAATAGAGGATGTTAGGAAGATATCTACTCTTGGGCAATATAAATGAGGTACTATCAGATGAAGAGGTGCTGGAACAAATCAATCATTTAAAAAGCAGGAAGCCACCAGGACTGAAAACACTGAACAAGAAGTAGTTGAGCCATGCAATCTCTAATTGAAAAACAACTCCTGTACTGGAAGGTTAGAGATTGGCAAATGTTTCACATATATTATAAAAAGGCTTTAGGATGATTCAGGGAATCAAAGATTCATAAATCTTACATCTGTACCTGGCAAATTAAAAATAAAAAAATAAAACACTCAGAAGACCATGAGATGATAGATCTGTACAAAGGAAGATGATGCCTCACTCATCTGTGAAAATGTTTTCAACACATTAGTAAACTACCTTAGTGGTCAAAGGAGAACCAATTGACATCATTTATTTAAAATTCCTAAAGGCTTTGACAAAATTTCTCACAGGAGAGTGATAAAAAGAAGAGACATAGACAGCTACCTGAAAATCTCTGTACAGTGTAGCAGCTATCAGAAGCAGCAAGATATTAAAATGAGTCAAGAACAGGAGTGAGATGATAAAGAAAAACAATGTTATATAAATCAGTGCTGCAGTCTCCTGTGTGCAGTACTGGTTCCTACATCTTAGAAAGATACCAGAAAACTAGAGGGTGTTTAGGAGAAAAGCGACAAGAATGACAGAAGTCCCTTAAAAAGCATGGTTTTGTGGAAATAGATTGCAATAACTGGAATTATCTTAAAAAGGAAATTTCAAAGAGGCATGATAAAAACACGTGAAATAATTGCTAGAAGTAAGCCAGAATCTCATTTTTCCCTGCCTTAATACAAGAATATGGTGACACATAATTAAATAAAAAGGCAGAAAATTTAACAGAAGTGATACACATCAGTTTTCATATAGTATATATTTATGCTGTGGGACTCATTATTTGATAATGTTGAGCTAGAAAAAACATAAGATCGAAAAGAACTAGATGCTCACGTCGATAAACTCACTGAGGCTTTGAGCAACCTGGTCTAGTGGAGGGTGTCCCTGCCCATGGCAGGGGGGTTGGAACTTTATGATCTTTAAGGTCCCTTCCAACCCAAACCATTCTATGATTCTATAACAAGAACGTGTGGAGTTAAACTAGCTCAATGAGTATTGCAAAGGAACTGAAACTTATTTCTAGACTTAAACAGATCTCTAAATACCAGAGACTAGGCGAGATTTTATGAAGACAGATTGTCAAAAGTATTCCTATTCTGGGTTTTTTGCACCTTCTTCAAGAGTGTTCAAGGGCCACTGCCTGAGGTAGGATGCTGCACAGGCATCAGATGTGATTCAGACCCCTTCTGCTCATGCTCCTAGTGTCACCTATTGCACAGATTTCAGCGTTTCCAGCCCAATAATTGTGATTGAATAACAACATCAAAACAGTTAAAGCCAGCAGTAGAGCTTGAAAGTTCTCGTAAAATTCTTCACTGAAGAAGCCATACAAACAATGAAAACAAACAAGCAAGCAAATCACTGGCCTTTTCAACTTGAAAATGATCAACCAACCAAAGTTTTGCTTGAAATTTGGAAGAAGACATTGTTTTCTGATGAAAAATCAAGTCCTCAAAAGAAAACCCAACACTTTGGCCAAATTTTTTTCAATTTTAAAATAGAACCTTTTAATCACCTCTACCTCTCACTTATGCTATATATTCTTGAGCACCATCTACTGGTGCTGCATTATTAATTAACTATGAAAATACAAAACACTTCTCTAATAAAATTCAAATATAAATATATAAACTTGAAAAGTATATTTAAAATGGAGAAGGCAGAATATAATCTATAATTTATTAAATTCATATTTCCTCTTGACGACAGAGAGAAAATGAATCCTGGTGAAATTCACTTAGAATCTGAACTCAGTAGAGAAATGCAACATTTCGTAATGGTTTGTAACACAGAATCATAGAATCATTAAGGTTGGAAAAGACCTCAAGGATCATCAAGTCCAACCATCAACCCACACCACCTAACTCACTAACCCATGTCCCCAAGCACCACATCTACAAGTTTCTTGAACGCCTCCAGGGATGGTGACTCCACCACTTCCCTGGGCAGCCT
Organism: Pterocles orientalis; assembly: GCA_011057875.1. Lineage (NCBI taxonomy): Eukaryota > Metazoa > Chordata > Aves > Pterocliformes > Pteroclidae > Pterocles > Pterocles orientalis. The sequence goes on along the minus strand of WKFP01015235.1, from coordinate 2,235,566 downwards.
ATTCCAATGCCTGATCACTCTTTCAGTGAAGAAATTTTTCCTAATATCCAGCCTAAACCTCCCCTGGTGCAACTTGAGGCCGTTTCCTCTTGTCCCATCGCTTGTTCCTTTAGAGCAGAGCCCAGCACCCACCTCACTGCACCCTCCTTTCAGGCAGCTGTAGAGAGTGAT